>KV751345.1:7724833-7743568 GCA_001698575.1 Mola mola
AACTAAAGTGAAAAGAATAATATAATAGAAAAAATTATGATATAAAAGACATTTTATTTTAGTTTGACCTTGGTTTTGTTGTTCAAATACATTGTTGAAACTACCCTGAGGCATAAAACCATTAGTATTTCCCACTGCATGCAAAACATCATTAGTTGTTTAAAGCAGTATTGTGATTTAACAACGAAGAGCCACCACTAGCTTGCCATCAATATTTGTCTCTGGTGCTTGATTAGACCACATATTAGCATGTTTATTTTAGTTTGACCTTGGTTTTGTTGTTCAAATACATTGTTGAAACTACCCTGAGGCATAAAACCATTAGTATTTCCCACTGCATGCAAAACATCATTAGTTGTTTAAAGCAGTATTGTGATTTAACAACGAAGAGCCACCACTAGCTTGCCATCAATATTTGTCTCTGGTGCTTGATTAGACCACATATTAGCATGTTAATAAAAGTGTTATTTCTACATTTGTAGTTTATTTATGTTTCTGCTGGCCTGCCTGCCTGTCTACACATTTATCCATTTGTCTTGTTTGTTTGCCTGGCTGGTTTGCTGCTTTTGCTAACAGATGTAGTTCAGCAGAGCAGGGCTACATGAAGCTTCTGACCCTGCTAATGAGCTCAACCCACAACAACCCTTCAACCTGCATCTTAATTAATCATGTTATGGTGATGAAATGTAGCTTTGCATTTCAATGCTCTACATTATAATAACATGAAATATTAAAATAATTATAATTCTCTTTTTATTAGATGTCATTTGCGCTATTGTTTGTGTGTGTGTGTGTGTAGATTCTGTACTCATGTTCCCCTGCGGCATCGACAAAAAAAATAGCAATAATGATTAAAAGTGGATGAGAAGCCTCACAACCTTCTGCTGGCTACCACTCTGTGTTATCTCTAGAAGTGCCCTGCAACTTTCTTCATTCTTTCACTGAATTTAGAGTTACCATTTGCTGTCAATAGTGACACGGATGCACAACATAGAAGCAGGTACACACACACACACACACACACACACACACACAGTGCTTACATTTATTAATCCTTACTGAAACAAAAAAAAGCTCACAATACAATAAAGAAGGATAATTTTGTCTACACTTATACAAGCTCAACACCATGTGTGGTTAATTCAAAATAACTCCATGAGACACATTTGTGTTCATGACTATGCAGTAGATTTAAGACACTCAGGTTAAATGTGGTGCAAACCACCACAACATTATTATTCTCCTCATGGTGCTCTGCTGCTAACTCTGCATGTTTTACACTGCACTATCATCCCTTTATGGGACAACATAATGATGAAAATACTGTTTGGATATTTCCTTATTATCTCCCAGGCTCAGCTTGGAGACAAGTTAAGGCTCCCTGTACTACAAAGAAATGGGAAATATCTCTTTATGCCGTTTTCATTTTTCTATCACTGGACAATTACAATATTTATGAGAGAGCCTGCAGGGAAAAAAACACAGTTTTATTTTCTACTACGTCTTTTCACCTCTTATACTGTAGATTTTTTTTTTCTTTTTTTAATGAAACATCGCCAAGAAAATCACTCAAGCATTTGTCAGTGTAAGTGTACAACACAATGCCATGAATGGATATGAGCCTGCCGTTTCAAACTACTGGCAGGCACAGAATAAAACACCTCGCACTGAACAGGGGATTAGAGTAACCAGTCTATCTCTATTTCTTAGGGATTAAGAAATAGAGATAGAAAGAGAGTAATGAAGAAAATATGACAGTATTTGTATATATGTGTGGTTTTTTTTTCCATTTCTAATATTTTGGAATCCTTTGGGGAAAAAAATAATTCCATTTTAATTGAGTGGAAATAAAACATTTATTAAACTAATCTTTTACATACATCTTGAAACATTTTAAAATAAGAGTGAGTTGTGAGGGAGGCTTAATAACATATTTTGTAACACCGAGCAGCTCAAATTCCCGGTTATCATAACAGCAGTCCTGACTCATTTATCCATTTTTCGTTCCAGAGATTCAGACGCTTGGCTCCAGAATCAGATCCCCATCCCACGCCAGTCCCACCATTTTCAGCCACGACAATCAATTAATTCCTCATGTGAGAAATCTTTCTATAGCTTCTCAAGAAGACATCATTAACAGCCTCCCCCTGAGCACTCCTTCAGCTTATTTAAACAGCTGGAACTGTTTCCAAACATATCACACTTATTACAAACTGCCATTTCCATCTTTAGATTTCATGTTTATCTGCAATTTCATTATCCACGCTCATTCTATTCAAAAAACTCGGTCTTCCACTCTTCAGACCTACTTAGCAAGTATCAACTTCTTCATCAAACTTGCCATCGGCTCTCATTGTTCCGCTACTTCCCATTCCCATGCATTCATGTTAATCAAAGACTTGTCAAAACAAGAACCGATCCTCAGAGTCACGATTGGCACTTACTTCAGACCTCCTCAGTCTCTGCATTCATACTATACGTTCAGGATAAATATCACCTATGGCTGACCTAACCCTGAAATCCATATTCTTGCTGGCGGGCTTTTTTGGCTTTCTGAGAATTTGCCCCTACTTCATCTTCCTGAACTCCCTCATCATCCCAATGTATCTAAAATCTATGTCCATACTTCTGATTCTCTCATCCCCACACTCAGAAGAAGTTAAACAAATCAACTGGGAGTGTTCTTTCCCATTTATCTATTCTGCCTCAACTCCTATCTCAGGCTATACAAGCCTCCCATATGCTCCCAATGCATTACCTCAACATTGTCTCTTTTTAACAGATACTGGGAAAAAGGCCACTCGCTTCAGGTTCCACAAGCACTTACACAAAGTCCTCAGCATTTCAGGCATATCTCCTGAACGTTACTCTGGCCATTCTTCCCACATTGGCACTGCTTCGACAGTGGCAAGACTGGGTATCTCAGGGTAAACCATCCAGATCCTGGATTCATCTAATTTTGTGCTACCTTGGACTAACCAAAGGTTTCCTGCTCAACATTGCTTTCTTGGTTAGTCTATAGGAGCAGTGGGGTATACCCACATTATACTGATCCTTATACTTCTAGCACACATTTGGCGTAACAGAGAATAACAAAATTTAATTGTCATAGTGTGAAATATTGTTTTACGATTGCTGCTACTTTTCAAAGTAATAACTTCCTAAACCTCAATGCAAATCAGCAGTGAAATGTTCCAGAAGACAGTTGCATGCTGTGTTAAAGCACTCGTCTTAAAACAATCACTTCGGCCAGCATTGACTTAAATCCTCTTGACTATGGCTACAGACATATGAAACTGTGAAACTGGACACACTTGTCATTGTCAAAATATCATAAAATTTTGATATTGACTGCAACTTCTAAAGTAACAGTTTCCTTCCCTTTTAGTCATAACTCCACTGTCACAATGGCAGTTTTACATCCTTTGCCTGTCCAGCACAGTTGTCAGCGTTGATAGGTTATTACTGATGATGTATGGCCAATCACGTAGAGTTGTAGGTGTGACATTGCATAAGACTACAGAGTAGTGAACACAAATTGATTAAAAGAGATTATATTACAAAGTAGCATATTCTTAAATTAATCTTGACAATTTTTCCCCTTTTTGCTGATCAGAAAACGATCCAATCAGTGACTTTAAAACGCATTGCTCATTCTGAACCATGAGTTTTGTGATCTGCTGCAGCAAAAAAGAAATAGCAAAAAACAAATGACAGCAGCCAGGGCCCAGCAATAATCATACCCATAGCCACAGGCACAAACGTAAACCACAGCCAGACAGAGCAGAAACAGCTGTGTTCACAGCCTTAGTGGCCATATACTGTCAAAGATGGACCTTCAGAAATGAGTAATGAGCAATAAAAGCATGATAGTATTAGATCATTTCTCCTTTCTGTAGTATCTGCAGATCATTGCCCTGAACCAGAAGAGAATTATATCTCTCAAGGACTTTACCAAGTCACCAAGTCTTATGGATCAAGGAAATTCAAGAAGTATTTCAAAGTAACTCAAAAGCTACAGTGAGGAAACAAAAGAAATTACACTTGCCTCTGTCCACACTGACAAATGTGCCAACTCCTTTTTATATTTGGGGAGCTGGAGAGGCAGAGGCCATCTACAGGAAACCATAACAATGCCAAGGCTCCACTGATGCTTCCCATTGAAGTAAAGACACACTTTTCACCCTTGTACTAATATTTTCTTACAGCTCGTTGTTCCATTTTTGGCTAATCACTAGCAAAAGAATCGGCTTACTGTGTAATTCGTGTGCTAAGCCTATTTCACTCTGCACATGGAGTCTTATGTTGGAAGACAGAGAATTCAGCATCACCTGATTAGAGGTTTATTGCTTTCGATTCACATTTGCATTGGAAAATGCAAGGGATCAAAACACATTAGAAAATCGGAAATGGGAAAGCATTCTCAGAGACAGTTGTATGTGTGCAGAGTCACTGAATATGAATGTGCCCTTTTTATAAAAGCATGTTCCGCCGCCAGAAGGGGGAATGAATTTAATCAAGCGAGACATCTCCTTCCACTCTGCTCGATAACTCTATTATTGAGAAGACTTTAACCTGTACTACGTGCTACACGTCACAAGTCAATGTTGTATGTTATCTCGACCCACAAGCTTTTTCATATGGTGAATTCTAAAGTCTATGTACGTGTGAGTAATTACCATTTACTTTGTGTAAATGGATGTGTCACATCGAATTAAGCACCTGCTTTAATTTCATCCCCTTCCCATCAGGGTTACTGAAGCACGCTGCCATTTCCTTTTGATCGCTTGCCTGTGACACTGTAGATCAGTGTGCGTTCACATTTGTGTGTGTTTGTATGTATTTGTATATTGCTTGTGTGTTGTCATGCAATCACTGTGTGCACACAACCTTATCAGAGATTATTTATCTCCATAACTATAACACAAAAAGATAAAGGCATGCCCCGTTCACATTCACATGCCACAACTTGAGTGAATGATGGATTCCACCCATGATGAAAGCCATCAGTCTAAAGCAAACAGGAAGCTTGTTCTCGTTGACCTGTTGCTCAAGCACCACGTAATTCATCAGCAAGCAAAAGTACTGGGATTCATAGCCTTAGAAATATTTGCATTATTCATAGTAAATATAAATATTACAGTAATGATTTTTGAGTCAGTCATTAAATAAGTAGTATATTCACCTTTCTCCCCAAGATGCTAACGGCCTGCCAGGGTGTACTTCTCCTTTTTTTTCTTTTGTGAGATTCTTGAAAAAATTAAATCTTAATGTGGTGGCTGTACTGTCCTCCCCCCTCTAGTTGCAATAGGGTGAGGAAAATCAATCATCCAACCATAAAGAAGTCATCCTTGGCATGCTTCTTATGACATAATATACATGTTATTATCTCCACAAAGCCAGACCACTTGCTCCAGTAATTGTCTGGACAGACAGAATCGCAGAAGTAAGTGGGTGCTCAAGTGTTCTTACTCCAATAATGGATGATTGAGAATCTCAACAGACCCAGCAAAATTAGACCAGTAGTTTCAGTAATAATTGTACTTGACAGCGGTTTCTGAAGCTCAAAAGTTAGAGATAGTATTATATTGGGGATGTGACAAGATCTCTTGGAATGAGATCTTGCAATATTAAAATGTGATGACATTCCTCCTATAAGTGAAAAGTTGTTTCGCAAATCAGAGGCCCATCCAAACTTCTATTTATGACCTGTAGAGGGCAGAAATACACCTTTTGCTGCTTCTAGTCCACTGGAAACCAACAAGAAGAAAAAGAAAAAAAAGAAGAAGAAGCCTTTCCAGCTGCAGCCAGCATGACATTGGAATCTGACGATATCCACATTGAAGATGCCGCATCACATTTAATTCCTTTGTGTGGCAGCATTTTGGGTATGTGGTGGAAATAATAAATGTTGACAGTGTCACAGACAAGACACGAACAAGCACTGTAAGAGAACATATACACAAGCACTATGCAAAGACACCTACTTAACCAGAGCTCTCTACTAAATTCAACTGTGCCTGTAAGAAAAATTGGCTTGACACAGACAACAGTGACAAATACCTTTCCACCTCAATTTCCACAGTAAAGTGCTAGAGTCACGGCAATAGCGAGAGACATTGGAGTTTTCATTATAGCTGATATGAAGCCGTGGTAGAAAATAATGTATTTCGGTTACTCCTCCATGCATGCACCTTTGGTTTTGATTTTGCAAAGTGAATCAACGTAAATACTTCAACCACATGTGCCGTCTGGGACAGTTTTGAAATATTTTAAAATGTACCCGCACTGTTTTGTGGCTCAGTCACATATCTTTCCAGCGTGTGCATGGGATCTCTCCAAGTTCTTCGGCTTCCTCCCACTGTGCAAAAACATGGAAGGGGGAGTTAGGTTAACTGGTTACTCTAAATTGCCTGTAAGTGTGAATGTGAGTGTGAATGGTTGTATGTTTCTATATATCAGCCCTGTGATGAACTGGCAACTTGTCCAGGGAGACCCAGTCTTCAACCGATGACGGCAGCATGTGCTTCAGTTGCTCCCACCCGACCATGACCCTGCATAAGACAAGTAGTAAAAAATGGATGGATGGATATATTTTGTCATTCAAGTTTTCATGAAAGTAATGTTAAAAAATGATCTTCTCTCTTTCATAATATCAAACCTAATCAGACGCTTAACACCATCACCCAGCTGAAAAAACAAAAAGCTAAATGTAGCGTTAGCACTAGCTGGCGCTCAAAAGCAGCCATGAGCCAGCGGTCTCTGCTATCTTTCTGTGAAGTAACAGGGGAATTGTGATTCAGGAACAAGCCCTTCACTTTCAGCAGCAGTAGTGAAAGAGCACATAGCAGACTCCACATTGGACTAGAGAACCTGTAGCCTTTATTTACCCACAACCTTGCCTGTAACTATACATTTAAATGCTATGTAAACATTTTGTCTAAAACTTGATGAAAGTGCTAATTGACATTTTGTGGACACTCTCATCATTTTGTTGAAGTGAAAATAGAGGAAAAACATCAATGTCCTGTTATCTGGTAAAAACATTTAAAAATTATGTAAGTAACGGACATTTGTTGTGTTGTACAAAACTGTTGCAGCTACTTTCATTTGGTAAAGTCATTTGTGAAGTTATAACATTTTGTAAGGTTATTTATAGTTCTTTCCAGTCACAGAGCACTTTATTTTGTTATTTTAAAAGTTGTTTAACCCAACTGAATAATTTCTTTAATGAAAGTAAAAATTTTGCATGCAAGAAAAGTTTATATTTTTATTTGTTTATGCTCTCAATTATAGTTTAAAAAAACTCAGAACTGGCAAAAAGTTATATCGGCAGGTCACACTAAAAAAAAACTAAATAAACTGCACACTGCATCTCTAAAGAACATAGAGATGGATATATAATATGTGTATATACATATATTTTTTTTTTTAACTATCAAATCCTGGATCCAAACAATGATCCAGATCACCACCAAAATCTAATCAACTTCCCACCTCCCCTGAAAATTTCATCAAAATCTGTTTTAATCATGCTGTTTTAAACACAGACAAAAATAAAACCTCTGCTCCTTAGCAGAGATAATAACAAATGTAGTCCATGCAGTTGCACAATCAAGGTTCATCTCATATTTATAGCATCTAGATTAAATTCTTAATTGCAAAGCTCAGAGGTTTTTATATATCACAGACCATGTTCTAGTTGAAAGAATTGAATTGCTTTAAATTACCATTTAAAGTAAAGTGATGGTAGATTTGTAAAAAACAGCTCTCTGGCAGTTTCAGAGGTCTCCTTAAAAAGAAGTGACACATTTCCTACAGACCTGCAAACTTTAAGTGAAAGGCTAACTATAACCACACATGGATCATAACACTGAATGTCACTCACTATGTTTGTGCCAAGTAGTGGTTGAAGATGAGAACATTCAAATGCCGGGATGAATTAATACATGTTTTTCAAGGACATAGGCATCCAGTGCACATTTCACAGAGCCTTATTTAATCAAAGGCCTTATCTCCAACTTGGCAAAAGTAGGAATCCTTTTAACTAAATTTAATGAAGATAATATCCCTTTTGAGTGCTCTTTTGTAGTTATCCTATTCAGCTAAAACTCTGGCTGTCTTCAAAAATGGGATGCCATCTTGAATCCTAAGGCTTTAAGGAAAAGTTTGAATGCTGATGACAGACTGGGCTTTCATGGGATCTTAAGGGGAGGCTGGTAAGCCAATTAACATCTCACATGTCAGAAAATGAGGCAGGCTGCCAATGACTCCCCATTTAGATCAGAGAACCGATTGCTGATACTTTGCTCTTGCAAACTTTGATATCACAGATTTTACTTTAAAGTGCTATACACACCCGAAAACACATACACACACACATACAAATAAACAAAAGCAAACCATCAGGCAAACTGCCAGTTCCACAAAGTGAGTACACAGTTAAATATAACTTAAATTCTATTTCACTTTGCATCAAATAGGCGGACAGGATGTGTTTTTTTTCTTTTTGTTCTTTTCTGGCTGTCACAGTGGTTTGCAAGGACTTCTCTAGGAGTTAGTATATGCTCTGTCACTATATATTAATATATAGTGACAGAGCAGCCAACTGAAACTCAATCCTGTTGATGATAACTGCAGTAAGTTGCTTCATCTGAATGAGAATGCAACAAAAGATATGCAGCTTCATACAGATTAATGGTCTGTGGTGAGATTTTTCCTGGCCAGTTTCAGGCCCCAAGGAACAGCGACTTTGAGGCCCATTTGAAATAATGGCCAAACCATGGAAATTACAACATCACATGGAAGCCACAGTTCAAAAATACATTTCAGATTTGCTCCATTACATAAAATAGCTGTGTGTTAAAAAAAAAAAAAAAAAAACATCTTAAAATAAACAGCTTTAATGATCTGACTTCACACATTGAAATCTTGGCAATTTTGACCCTCTAACATAATATAATGGCCACAATGTAAGATGACATTAGCCACCTGTTAGGTTCAATACTGAAATACTGTAGTGATGCTCCGCTGTATCTTCTTCTCAGGACCAGTGTTATGCCAAAAAAGTGACTGTCCTCCAGGAACTGACTGTCCATTGTACCATTGACAATGAGCATACATACTGTTTGAGTCTTCACATCACCATCTGCTTTTAAGATTAAATTAGGGTTAGGGTAAGGGTCAAGGTTACAGTTAGTGTTAGGGTTGTGATTAGGGATCAGCATGTGCTGTGTACTAGTCTGCAAATGGCAGTTTCTGGCAAACAATAACTTTTTAGCACAACGCCAGAAACCAGGTGTTCATGGCATGCACATTTCATCATATTTAGTCTCATTCTGCAACAAAACTAGTCTTAGACTAAGGTTACAGGCCATTGTCACAGTCTGTGTCTGTTGTTTCAGTCACATCGTATATCAATATTTGCAAAAGCTTCAGTATTTTTCTGATGAGGCATCTGGCATATAGAGATAAATTAAATTAATTTGATTGATAATTTTGAGATTTTATTTTTAGATGTGAAAAATTCTTAAACTGCAAAATTGAGATTTAAACTTCTTATGAGCCAGTGCCTGTAATTCTCTGGGGCCACCACAATGAAGGGCTGGCGCTATACACCCGCATACCTGAGTTGTAAACAAACGTGTATGAGTAATGGCAGCCACTAAAGACAACAAAATAATACTACAGCAAGGCAGTCGTGATATTTCAGTCATACTGATGGTTTGGTTTTGCAGGACCGAAGCAGAACAAACTAGTGCTGTGCAAAGTTCGTAAAAGTTTTATTCTGCTATATTATGTTTGTTCACTGTGATGAGAGAAACAAGAGGCTGTCAATTCAGGAGCCTGAATGCACATATTCTGTCCAATATGTAAACATTTAAAACATGTACTGGTTCATTGAAGACAGAAATTTATCATTTATAATGTGTATGTTTTCAGTAACACATGCATTAATCTTACTTGTGATTCATCAAACATACGTACAGTACATCTCTATGAAATGGCTGCTTGACTCACTTAAGGCAATAGAAAGTTATGTAAAAATGTTATTAAACATAAGGGGAAACATTTATTTATGCACATTTATGCTCTTCACATGATTTATGAATAAGGCCTATTGAGAACTGGGTCATGATCGTTTGTCATTTTTTAAAAAGGGTCCCCAGGAAATAGTTTGACAAACACTGATCCAGAGGAATGGGGGCATGTGCGTCTCATTGAAATTCTATCACTGCAGTTCCCAAACTACTTCCAAAATGGCTAATGTTAGCTAACTCGTTCTCCAGCAAGACTGTACTACAAAGCAGGGCACAGGTGGAAGGAATTTATGGAGAATTAAGAAAATTGCTGGCATTTCCCACTGGGTAACACATGGTGCTAAGTCGAAAAGCCTGTTTTGTCAGGATGTCAAAAATAATTAATCCCGTGTTTGAACCACAGAGCCGCAACAATTTTGCCCAGGTAACATTAGCATTACCCCGCTTGTTCAATGAAACACAACAGAAAATTGCAGCACAGCAAGAGAAAGCGTGGTTTTTCTCCACGCCCAATCTCTGGATCATCAGAGCCAACCGTCCTTACATGAGCCTTCATTTTATTCAGGGGGAGTGGGAGCTGAACTGCATCTGCCTCCACACCTCCTACTTCCCTGATGATCACACAGGGACAGAGAACAGCTCCGGCTCCGATAATAGCAGTATGATATTGTTATTATTCACATCTATAAACTATCGCATAAACTCCTGCATTTTAGTACTAAATTACATATATTATATACATAAATATACATAGACAGAATATATATAGATGTAGACATTGTATTATTATAACTCATTTCAATACTTCTAATACTCTTAATTCTGTAACACTGTATAGGAAATCACTTAGGAAGGAACATCGGTGAACCGGCGACAGGGTCATGGGCAGCCAAGGCTCCTTGATGCACATGGGGATCGAAGGCTGGCCCTTGTGGTCCGATTCAACACACGACAAATTGCTGAAGAAGTTAATGCTGGTTGGTAAATTGGAGTCTGATGTCTGTCTCCAGTGGTTACTTCTCATGTTTTCAGTGCATGTGGTTAAAAATCGAACTACTATAGTATATAGTAAGTTTAATGCCACATATTTTTTTAAAGTTTGAGGTCTCACTTTCCCTGCTTACGGCTGCCATGGCGTATGTTGGCACATAGAGAATTGTCTCTGGCTACAACAGGTAGCCAGAGATTCTGCACAGGTATGCGAATAGTAAAACACTACTGGAATAATAACATCACCGAGTACTTGAATAATTGTACCCATCCCTACTTGATGGACTACTAAGCAGCTTTCAGAGGAAGGAACAGGGCCCCACCTCAGCACTATATCCAGAGTTTCCCCTGATAGATCCACAGACAGCTTCAACAGACATTTTACTGACAAAGGGAATGCTAGTAAATATTAAACTGTGTGTTAGTTCAGTTCCATTTAGCTACATTTTCAGGGTCCTTATATTCCCCTGAGGTTTTTCCTCAGATATAGCTTCTCCAATGATGACACATCAAAATGTCTGCTGTGACAAAAAGTCTAGCTGGTGTAAGTTTAAAAAGCCAAGGCTGATAGAGGTCATGAAACAGGCGGTAAGGGAAAAAACATTACACACATACAAACGACGCGTATGTCGTGCGTTGGTTGGGTCCCTGAGGTAATCCACAGAACAACAAGAGGCCCTCCTAGCACTGTGGTCATTAATCAGCCAGTCATTATTGAGCTGTGCAGTGAGATTTACACACACGTGGCAGTTCAGAACATCCATGTACACATGCACAAATGTGCATCACATGGTTTCAGTTCCATTTAAGCCCCACTCCGCTGACCCCTCCATAAGCCCCTCCTTATATCAAACAAACACACAAATCATTAGTCGACATCAGAGACTGTGGGGGAGAGACACACAGAGGGCAGAGGTAAATGGGGATAAAAACGCAGATTTACAGTATTTATATCATTTGTTGATCACCAGAAGGTATCTCATTATCTTCTTACCTTGACCGCTGACTGAATTTTCAGCGAACCTTGAGAGGACCACTTAATGTTGCCTCATGAATCTATTCATTGAATACTATGCCAGCACCCTAGTGAGTGTCAAATATTTGCCAATTCTGCTTTAGTTATTAGCATGCTGTATGTTTACCATATCCAAATGACCCTTTAATATTTATAATTTCAGTGTCAGCTGTCAGGACTGCAGGTGTTCTTGATTCCATGCCCTCAATTTGTGTGCATGCCTGGCCAAAGCACATCATTATGCAACACCTGTTGGGGCACGTAGTAGCGATGTTTGGCCTGTCACTCTCCACAGGCCGCAAGACTGAAACGCACAGCTCTAAAATGAAGTGAAAACATCTCAACCGTCAATCATTCCATGATAAGTGCTTCAAGAATGTTGGATTCTGCAGAACAGCTTTCATTCACCCCATTACATGAGGACGTACACACACACACACACACACACACACACACATTCTGCGGCTCTTTCCTCCGCTTTCGTCCTCAAGGACAGAATCATATTCATGCTTTCAGCATAGTTTGAGGAAAGAGAGATTTTCATGCCCATTTTCTCTTGCCTCAGTGCATTCCTAACCCTATTCTATTTCCAATTCTCCAAGCAAAATATTACCATCAATCAACTGCAAACATTTCTGTCCTTGCCGTCTCACGACTGCCACAAACAGCCTTCGTGGGATGGAATCTCTTTGTTCCATACAAGACAAAGATTTATAACAATTCCCAGTCCGTCAACACCTACTAGTCCTCTTCCCCATCCACATACCATATATGCCATCTGTATATGTGACAGTCTGGTCTACTGTGTCCAGTCTAAATCTTTATCCATCATGCTAACCCCAGCGAGTGGTCTCATAGAGCACATATTTATGTGTGTGTGTGTGTGTGTGCGTGAGTGTATGTGATTTTTATGTGTGTCAGTGCTGCAGCATTGCCGGGTCACCATGCTATCACAGAGGCACAGAGAGCTGTATCTCTGCTGCCTCACGCAGGACAAAGGATGAAACTGCAGTGAGATTCATGTCCTCCATCACATCGAACACACATAGAATGAGTCTTACACAAGCCGTCCTCCAGTGACCTTCCCTCAGGAGGGCGATAACAGTGGCAGGACTCCAGCTGCTTCTTCACTTACGAATGCCACACTTGAACACTCAAGAGTCACCGATGCGTATGCGGGCACACAGAGCCATGGCTCGGACTCCCTGCTGAGAAAGTGGAGGATGAATAGATCATACAACCTTTTTCTCTCCATGCAGTCCCAGCCAGGTGATTGTAAAATCGGCAGGTGATTGCGCATAAAATTATTTATGCAAGATGACAACTATGCATGCCAAGGAGCAATACAGCAAGAAACACTGAATCATAAACTTTAAAACTGAGGATGAGCTGTGTAGATTGTTACATACATTGAGCAGGTTGCATCAATTTGAGAGTCTGAATTTATTTTGGAATAATTCTGCACCTGAGGTTCTGAGTTTTATTCCCCACTATATAATCCACTACAATCCGCTATGGTATAGTCGTTTTAGAGCTAGTTAAACTGATGAAAATACATTAAAGTCCAAATTAAGTTGAAGTATTTGCAGCCAATAGGCCTTTTGTCACAGCTGGAAGCTTTGTCATAATGATAACAGGTTCCACTCTACTCACTTGGTCCACAACAGAGAGCCAGCATGCACAATACCAGGACCGTGCAGAATCATAAACGTGGTTATTCACGACTATGCATTTTCTCTCTACGACATGTGATAAAACCACTGGCTATAATATAATCCTAGCTTTGATAATGGATAATGGATCACTGCTTCTGCATATTTTGGCCCAGTTCCTACCACACTTTTCTACATCACATGTGGTGACAGATCAGTCTGTTTCCTGCCACTGTCTGTCCCTGCTGGTTCAAACATATTGAAACCTCGTCATTCCTCGCCTGTCCAGCAGCAATCTTCAGTTGGTGTCCACTGTTACCCAGACATCTACTCTACCGGCACGTCTTATAGTAGGAAATACTTTAAAATTCTGGAAATATTCTATAACTCGCCCCTCCCTCCTGGTTATACTCTTCACAAACACATTCACAGACACACACAAAGCATTAGCTGGTCCTCCAGACGGCGCTTCTCTTGATGCTAATCCAGCTGTCTTCACTGACAATCCGTAGAAGTGTGGCCTTGTTCGGTTTCCAGTGAAATCCAGTGAGCTACGTTGGAGGAACCAAAGGCCAAAGTTTGATAATCAGGCCTGTATGGCAAGAGACCTGAGATTTGGGTCAGTTAAGTAGATGGCATCGCTGAGGTTAGAGCCAAAAGTTGGGAGAAATGTCAAGAATAATGTTGAAAAACAATTCTATCGGACGCTGAGCCCGCCTGAGCTCCACACCTTCAGGATCAAGCGCACATTAATGCGGCCAACTCCGCGCTCTTTACAGTCTTAATAGGTCGACTTTAAGTTCTCAACATTTCGGCTTTGTTCGCCAAATTATTTTCAGACATTACTCTCAACATTTCTACAGGTGTGTAATGGAAAAAAAATATATTTGTCCTATCTTTACTTTCAGTTGGCATTATTCAACAGCATTATTTTGTACTTTAAGTAAACACAATAAGCACTTAAGCATAATTTGCAGTACTTTAATTATTATGTGATTCACGCAATTGCATGTGTCCCCTGAAGCGACATTTTGTCCCTTTGCCCCATTGCACAGATTCTAATGAATGTAGGCCCACTTAGATACAAGTTAAACGTTAAACATACATTGAGTTAACATGGGATATATGTTGCTAATTATGTTGGCCATCTTATATAATGCCAACGATGAATTAAAGACTTAAATGTTTCATTCAATGAAAATCAAACATCACTTGTTCAAGCCACCAAGCTCTTTAATTAAGACAGATTTTGCAGCCTACCTCTGCCAATTAACTACAAAAATAGCGACAGCCTTCTGTTCAGCTTCATTGCATTTAGCCTACTGAGACTGGAAGACTGAGACAATTAGTCACATGACCAGTAGTAAACAAAAACATGTCCTCTAACGGAAAATGGTCTGTTTTTCTAAAAACCTTAATTTTAGGACATTGTTGTTTTTACTGAGTCAGAGATTCATCTTGAAATGTCTGGAAGTGAAATACTTGTTATTAAAGTAAACTTAGTGTAAGTAAGTAAGATGACATACATGTTACTGTTAAAAAAAAGTAAGTACACAAGCCAGCGCAAGTAAATAAAGTCCAAAATCTCAAGTCCAACTTTGGAGCGTTTAAGGGCACATCTCTAGCTGAGTCTATAATTTCATGCTTTAATTAATACATTTACTTATGTAATTTATTTGACCATGATTACCAACGCCAAAATTATTGGTACAAATTGAATTTATGGCCAATGTGTGAATGTATATTCATGGCTATGAATTGACATAAATATACATAGAGGAATTTGTGGTCATCCTTTTTTATAGTATATATTTGTATTGTAAGTGCATTAAATCATGAGATCCCCCTTGGGAATTGCGTAAAGCCATAAATTCCATCACATGTGTTGATCTCCCTCAAGTGCATTAATTAAAAAAATAAGAGGTGGAGTAAAGTGTGGTTTTAATTGTTTGCTGGACTAAGATGCTGCGTGCAGAGAGGTTTTCTGGATGCAACAGAAGGCTGCTGTCCTGAGCAAGCTTTGTGATGTGACACTGCTGAGCTGCTGTTTCTCTGTCCACCTCGAGGTTACTCAGCAGAACTGCAGAGCTCTACGGGGTTGTCAGATGAATCTAAATATTCTGAGTCACACATGCGAGCATTCGTCTTCTTTACAGTATGTTCTGGGGACTTGACGGTGCTCCCGACGGAACCTGCAGCGAGCTGCCTGGAAATCTGCAGGGACCCACCCAGCAATACACATCCCACCAAATATATATACAGTAAATGGCTCTGCCTGCATGTCAGGTGTGCCTCAAACTGAGCATACATTAGGGAACTGTAATTTCAAGCTTGGAATGAGTCGTGTGTGTGTATGGGTTTGTATCTTTGCCTGTCTGTGTATTGCGTGTGCACAGTGCAGGCTCAGCAGAATCCAGTCTTTACAGACTATTTGCTTATCTAACAGCATTGCTCGCCTCTTTAGTACGCAAGCTCTGGCTAATTGAAAATGAACTAGTCTATGTCTCCCTTCAGTGCTTTTGTAAACCATTTCGACAAACATCAGAAACCTTCTACTCTTTGCAAAGAATGGCGTTCTCTTGTGAATCAGTCACTGCGCTCTTGAGTGCAGACGCAGGACACCAGGTGAAGCCGCGGTGCTTTCGCTGCATGCCGAAAAGGAACGGCAGATAAATCAAATATATGTGGAGATAAAACCTCACATAAAGCCAGTGCGGAGCGCACGTCTCCAGTGGCAGTGATTTACAGCAGGCTGAGCTAAACTGCTTACCGTCAGAAGCTGTAATGGATGCCAGCGTCTGCCCTTTTATTTCCGTGGTTGGGGATAGATATTGCTGCTGTCTTTTTCTCCCAAGGCGATTTCACTGATGACTCCCAAAGCACCCCACTGTGTTATATTTGAACCATAAGGGGGCAAAATTGTGCAATTAAAAACATGCTGAAAGCTTCTACAATTGATCACCAAGACAGGCAATTTCCGTTTCAAATAAGCACTGGAAGACCGGAGAGGTCTACTGTTTCTCCAGCTGTGGTTTAATGATGATGGAGTCATCATTAAACAAAAAGAACTTAGATGAGAGGAGGCAAACATTAATGAGAGATGAAAACTGAAGTACAGTAAAAGAAAAAGATCTGCTAACTGAAACATGTCGTACAGATCGAGAGAGGAGAGGAGTTCCAAGACTTGTCTTACACATTTGCTTTCTCATATATTTTCTCTGCCACACAAACTTCCGTAAGAGAATATGTGAAGTGTTACAGTGACCTTGCATATGCGCAAACAGAGTAGTTTAAGACTTGCTCGTGCTCTGGCAGCCCATCAGAAAGAGAGGCTTACAGAAACTGCTCCACATCTTACGGATGCACTGCAACAGGTTTGCCTGCAGACGGCGCTCTCGCATGCCGCCTGCTGCGCGTCGAGGTCACTGCAGCCTCCTCCGAACGTCACTCTGTTGTTGACTGGTTTAGACTCTCCCTGCCCTCCTTGTCCGCACGTCTTTGCGTGTCGGATGAAATCCAACGTTCATTCATCTACAGCGGAGGATTATGCATGTAAATTGAACGAAAGGTCACAGTGTGGGAGGAGGCAGACTCCACCCCACGTTCTCCACCGGCTTCAGTGCCAGACAGACCAGCGCAGTTCCTCACTGCACCGCCGGGGCAGCGAGCGACAGAGGCTCCCTCCACCTTGTGTGTGCGACCCAACCCGCCATGTGCTGGTCTCTGAAGTACCCGGTAGATGGCGGCAGCACCTTAAGGTTAAAACCCGGAACCACACAGCTCAGGTCTGCACCGAGCGCAACGACAGGTACCAGAGCCCACAGCAAAGCTGCAGAAACTTGTATTAAAGACGAACACAGCAGCAGCATCACGTGTAAAACAACAACTGTTACTAGTATCAGAATCATTAATAGCAGCAGTAGTAGACGTTATTTATTTATTTGTTTTTTACAAGTATGGACAGCAAAATAAAATGACCCCCACATCAGGATAAGCATTATTGTCTATTACTACTATGTTATTGTTTATTAGTAGAATAACTGTGTTGCTAGCGTTTTGATTGTGTTATTACAGTTTATTACACGTGTTTTATTACAATTACAGCTGCTTCATGAAGCATAAGGCTGAAACAGGGGCAGTATCACAGGATAATCTAGACAGACAGACAGACAGATAGATAGATAGATAGATAGATACATAGATAGATAGATAGATAGATAGATAGATAGATAGATATGAGCAATAAAAAGCGTTTACAAAGTTCAAACGACACTGGTGCATTGAAATGTAATGGAAATTCAATGAAGTTTTTTACAGATATAAAACAATAAAATAAATGATAAAATAGGGGGGAAACGCTCTGGAGTGCAAAGAGCAAATGGCTATGATAATACACATGATATAGGTAGCCTACTATGATAGAATATTTGTCTTAAATTTATGAATGGCTAAATAAAAGCAACACTGTAGGAGTGTGGAGGACTCAGCATCTGTCCAAACACACATTACTAAATTGGCTGCAATGGTGACAGCTCGTGCGTCCGTCCCTCTGTCACACCTCACCTGATGCTGTTACAGTGGCCAGCAGAAAAAGAAAAAAATACATACGAAATTTTTTTAAAAAAAGTGTTGAATAGAGTGAATGAATGAATGAATTATGTGTTTTAAAAAAAATGAATGAAGGGCTGCATACATGGCCGTGGCCGGGCCGTTAACTAGATTTAGGGTCTCTCCTCCCACAGCCCACTGCTCGCTGGCTATTTTTATCCCCGCAGTGCTGTTTCTGTTTCTCAGCCAGCCCGCAGAGAGGACAGCAGAGGTGCAGGCGTCTCCCATCACACCCACCCCTCTTTCTCTGCCTCCCTCTCTCTCTCTCTCTCCAGCTCTCTCCCTCGTTAGCTCTCCTTCTATCTCTCTCCCGCTCTCTCTCCCTCTCTCTCCCTCTTTCTCCTTCTATCTCTCTCCCTCGTTATCTCTCTCTCTCCCCCTCTCTCTCACTCTCCCTCCCTCCCTCCCTCTCTCTCTCTCTCTCTCTCTC
>KV751345.1:7744243-7791533 GCA_001698575.1 Mola mola
CCTCTCTCTCTCTCTCTCTCCCTCTCTCTCCCTCTCTCTCTCTCCCCCTCTCTCTCTCTCTCTCTCTCTCTCGCTCTCTCTCTCTGTCTCTCTCCCTCCCTCTCTCCTTCCAAAAATAGCCGTGAGTCGTGATCAGCCCGTCCTTGAGAGGGAGAAGGGGGTGCTGGTGGAGGGGTTATGTGTGTTATTATTGCTTACAGTCAGAGGAGGGTTATGGATTGATAGAGATAGTCTCCCCCCCCAGCCCGGGCCGGGCTGAATTAATGTGTTGCTATTTTTGGGAGCCCCGTGTTTCCAGGGGAGACCTAATGACGCAATGACGTCAATGCGGGTCAATCGCAGACTGGAGGAATTGAGTGGCTTCCATTTGGGGCTTTTGCAGTATTTCCTACAGAAAGGATGGACGGGTTCAAAATGGAAGTGTATTACACTGACTTGTATTGCCTCAAAAAAAAAAAAAAACAACAAAAACAACAAATTGAAGGTGAATGAAAACGCAGAAGTGAAAGTGATCGCGGCCGCAACAGCCCTCCGAGGTGTGTATGGAAGGACGCGGGTGTGGGATGGTACCTGCCAGTCGCCGGCCTTGTGGAATAACATTTTCGTGAACATTGTTGTTGTTGTTGTTGTTGTCTTTTGCTGTTGATTTGACGTGCACGGCCCCGCTGTGTGCTCTCCCGCGTTACGCTGCATGTGCTGTCTACCTCCGTGCCATAACCGACACGTGACCGCAATCTGTTCTATTTGCATTTTGTGCCTCTTCCTCGTCCGCCGAGCGTTGGCGGTGAACGAGCACCTTGTCGCTCGTGTTGTCGGGGTCTGTCCGGAACCGGAGAGGGGGGACGAGCAGTAGTGGTGGCCGAGGTTGTTGCGCGTCATGGTCGCTTGCAGACGCGCGGGGATTTCATCCTTTTCCAAAACTTTCAATTTGGCCAGCGCATCATCCGTTCGCAGCAAAAGTTGGAAGTCTTTGCGAGGAGTTCGTTGTTCCAATTATTTATTTTTTTTGTTTCATTTGTTGCTGGTTTGAGGGGTTTTGAGCGCGTCCACCGTCGGAGGAGGGCCATTCTTCACTGGGTAGTGAGTCGACTGGCGTCCAGGTGACGTAGGTAAGGCAGGGTGAATGGACAGCGCGACCCCTCGCTGCAGGAAAAACCTCAGGAGAGATGCATGTTGCTTTCACGGAGAATATGGTGGTCCTGCACACGCACACACACACACACACACACACACACACACTCAGACAGATTGCTCAGGCAGACAGACGGACGTACAAACGCACGGTGTCGTGAGAGGAGGTGGGGGGATTTTAGGGCGTTTACCGGCAGGGCTGGTGTGAGGCTTTCAGGACCACGGACAGCTCACCTCTGTCCTCTGGCCGCACCGGCTGCAGCGTCTTTGTTTGCCACTAACACTTGGTGAAAGAGCCCGGAAAAGTCTGACTGTTAGTGCTGAATGAGAAGATTTTCACCAGCTTTAATAGAGCTATTTTACCTCAGATACAGGCCCCGCGCACGGCTCGTTTTACCCCTTATTCTGCCTGCGAGCTTTACCCATTTGTTTTTGCATCCGTCTGAGATGCTGCGTATTTGGAAAAGATGCAATGGTTTTGTTTGATATTGATTTGGATTGTTTGTCCAAATGAATGTCAGTCATGGTTGCACATTTGACACATTTGTTCTAAAATGTGATTTGATGCACCATCACACAGAAATGTACTCGTAGCCTCATCTTTAGGACTTTTTGTCCCACCTTCCCTCTTCCACAAAGAGCAGCTGCAAGCTCGTCTTCAATCACCAACCAATGACGGGCTCTGATGTGTGTTGGGACATTTCACTGTTTGTTCAGGTGCTTCAGTTTCATTCAGCTCTATTTTGTTCATAGAGCAGCACAACGTGTCAGTCTGAAATGGTTTATTTACACCTCGCTGTCGCTTAAAGACCGGCTGTGGTCCGAGCTGTGATGAAGGTTAGTAGCAAAGAGGACACTTGAAAGATGTGTGGAAACCATCATTTCATAAATGTACCTTTAGTTTCTTGCGTCTGTTTTAATGTTTTATTGACAGGCATTTATATTGGGTTGGGTGTACGGAATCTCTTCCATTACATTCGTTTTATCCTTTTGTCCATCCCGTTTTTGCTTTATTCAGTCAAGAAGTGATTCCCGCTTTCAGACAGGTATACATTGACTTCACACACTTTAACATCAGCGTGTCCTCTCTTGAAAAGTTAGCCAGTATCTCAAAAACAGGCTGAAATTAGAGACAAGCACAAGTGTGGAATTATTTATTTCACATGTGAAGACTGTCTCTGTGGAAAACTAAAGGTGTTTATTTGTTCACCTCACCTGTCTGAGCAAAATGAAATCTATTTTGAAAGGAAAGACGTTACGACTTTAAAGGAAGAATAACAAGCGTTTAGGTGACGTCATCGTGTGTAAACTGTAGCTGACCTGGTACTGACATGCACTTGGAGAAGTGGTGTCATTAGTGTGCACGTCTAAATGAGCTTAAGCAAATTTCCACAAACACCTCTACAGGATATCATGGTTTTCCACATTTTTGTGATCCTTCAGACAAATGTGTAAGACAGAGAAAAGGATGCAGTTAAAGCCTGAACTGAAAATGTTTGCACTTTCAATTACGTCATCCCATGTGTATAAACTGTTTTCTGTTTTTTCAATTTGGGCAAATTTTACCTTTACAAACTAAAACTATGAAAGACAAGTGAATCATGTCACTGAAAAGGTTACACATAGTCATCGCTTGTCTTTAAAACCTAATTTGTACTCTACGTGAGGCGTTTTAACATGAAATCTAAACGAGGACTGTGGATTTTATTCATCATCTATATTCACGGATGTGCGACTGTGTGTTTCAGATGCTGGACCAACAGTACATGACCGTGGCCATGATTTCAGAGGAGCGGTCCTGTTCTTTTCAGGTCTTTTTGCGGTCTGGGCTTGCTGTAAATGATTCCCCAGGAAGCCCTTACCCCAAAAAGCATCTGAAAGGGACCCCCACATCAAGGAGGGGGACACAGCTCAACTGATATACTGTAACTCCCTATTTTCTCTGTTGTGCATCCATTCAATGCAAGCGTATTTCATTGTTAAAAGGTTTGTGACAATCCGTTTAAACACAGAAATGTGTGTGTGATTAACTTTTTCTTAAAAAAAAAACACCAAAAACAATTAATGAAGACAGAAAGAATAAGAAAGAAGGTATATACCAGTTTAAAAATAAAACTAACTTCACTTAAGCTTTTAAACTGTTGTTCCTGTTTCAGTCATCAATACCCAGACTAGTGCAGTTCTAGCTTACCTCCCAACAAACTGATTTAAACTTTTTTTTTCCCCATAATGTAAATCATTCTCTAATATTTGGTTTGACTGAAAACCAGCAGGTTTGTGTCTGATTGACACCAACATTATTCCGACTGCATGCTCTGACACGCGGCCGAAGCACTACATAATCTCTCCAGAAGGCGGCAGCATTGCTTAAACTCACTGTGAGGAGAGTTGATTTGAGTTGATTTGAACTCCACGTGTCCAGCTGTGAATATGATGCGTTTTTGTAATGATTTAGAAGCCAACAATGTCAGCCAACTGTGACATTGATCTGCTTTTACGAATTTGCTCCACCGTGTAGGTGTGTATACATTTAAAAACATGATATATGCGTGTCCAAAAAGTGAAAGAGAAAAAGTTCTGTTACTGAATCAATAAAGGAAGCTAACTAGAGTCACATTGAAGCTGTCTTTACTCAATAAGCCCCTTCAGCAAAAATTTGCCATTTCCTATGATTTCCGGAACAACGTGCACTTCTGCCATGGTACTGTTTGATATCTTGCAAGGATTAATTAAGCACTAATGAAAACCATTTGTTCACTATTTCTGGAGAATAGTGTGGTGATTATGTTCCCAGTAAAACACATAAACACATTTTTTAAAAGCTTCTCACGCTTTTACTGTGAATTTGTTGGGGAAAGTTTTTAGAAGGAAATTCTGCTTTCTATTGTCTGTGAAACTTTAGTGGTAGTAAATGTTTCCAGACTTGTGTCATACACATATTTGATAATGATTTTTGATCAGCATCAATTGGTGTTGCTTATTGTGACTTTATTTTGGACGTGCACATACATAAGACTGATGTATGTGCACAGTTCGACACTACAAGTTTGCTGATTGGGAAAGCGGTA
The DNA here is from genome assembly GCA_001698575.1 of Mola mola. Classification (NCBI taxonomy): domain Eukaryota; kingdom Metazoa; phylum Chordata; class Actinopteri; order Tetraodontiformes; family Molidae; genus Mola; species Mola mola. The sequence continues at coordinate 7,748,443 of KV751345.1, forward strand.
TTATTGGTCACACATTCAAAGGTAACCAAAAATACCAACAGAGGACAAAAGCGCGACTTTATTCATGTATGTGTTCTATAATGGAGACAGAAGCAGAAATAAATGGTTCCAGGCAGCCAATGGCATAGATAACATAGAACATAGATGATAGCTAAATCCCATTCCTGGGTTTTGAAATATTGACTCTGGGTTTTTCCGGGGTCATCAGAAATTTTAATACAGTATGTGATGAGTCAGGAATAAGATCTTACAAACTGCTGCTTCAAGAGGAAAATCACAGCAGCTTTTTTAAAGGCTGTTTGTAGAGTCAGGACCTCAAAGCATCAGCAAAACAAATTGATATACATTTATTTTTCAAGCATACTGTGTTATACTGTGTGCACTTTGCACTTAATAAACATCCATTTGTTCGGGTTAGCACAGGTGCCTGAACTTGTTTCCTAAACCTAAACATAAGCCTCACTACATGCTTTTGGTGCTTGAACTTAACCAAAATAGCAGCACTTGCACATCAGGATAGGACACCGAGGGCAGATTAAAGAAATATGATGACATGTAGTTATAGAATACCAATCCAAGGTGTCAATACTTACCAACCCGGGAATGAAGCTCAGTTATTGAGTGCCCTCTTTCAGTATAGTTTTGTTTCAAAACAATACTCACTGCCTGCATGAGTATCAAAACAGTTGTAATAACTGGATCCCATTACTTCCACTCAAAAAACAATTATAGCAGCCACAAAACCTTTCAGTATACTTATGAACACATCGAGGTTACGGGTCCCAGAATTTGGAACCGCAGTAACAAAGTATGAATCTGTAGAATACAGATAAAATGAAGCAGCAATGAAGACAAGATGTGCTCAGTTTGTCATCTGAATTGCGTCTGTATTAAAATTCAAAACATATGAATCCAAACATAACATTTCTCTGACTTCAACTTCTATTACAGTCCATTTTGGATGTTGTACAGGAAAGTGTGGAGAACAGTCCATTAAGTCATTTAGTTCATTTTACCATCATAGCTTTATGACTCAAACTCATTGTGTATAAGTCTGTATAACCAAAATATCACTGTACATTTCAAGTCACTGTATAAATGCATGTATGGTTCCTATAATAATATAGTCCAAGTCACAGTCTCATATAACTGCATTTTAAACAACCGCTAAAGGATGACGTCCCTGGACAAACATTAGCATTAATTCAGAGAAATATAAAACATTTTCCATGCAAACCTGTTGTAAACCAAATATATATAAAAAAAAAAACAGTTTTCTGCCTCTGAACTACATATCCCACAGTGTCTAACATTTTCACTAAACATATTCTGTTCTGTAACATTTAGCTTATTTTACACATATATTTAACAAAACATCCCTCATTTGTAGTGGGTAATATATTACCGTGCAAGGTGGGAGACCAGATATCACTTCCTACGATTAATTGACGTTAACGACGTTCCTGCAAGGTAACGCTGAGGGCAAAGCAAACGGACTACCCACAGCCCACTACCACAAGGGGGCGTACGTTTACATTCCTTAAAGTGCACCGACAATAAAAACAGTTTCAAAACTACGGGATTTCACATTGAAATGCCAACATATGCTCTTAAACATTGAAATACGTAGGTTTTTGCCAACTACTGACCTGTAGAATACAGAAAAAAATGAAGCCGTAGTGACGATAAGACGCGCTCAGTTCCTCATCCAAATTGCGTCTGAGGTGTAGGGCGGAAGGTCTCACCTGAAACAGCTCGGGGCGAAACTGGTCCCGTGACAAGCGTTCCACTTCGGTGCTGCTTATATTTATCACTTCTCTTCACAATACACGTGAAAAATAAAATGCTGGCATTGACCAGCACATCTTCAGACATAATATCAAACCTAAAATTATAAAAAAAAAAAAATGCTCAATCCAGTTGAGTTTGCAACATAAGTGGTAAAACCATTTAGGTGCACCACATCAACATATTGTAAAAACAGACTTTAGAAAATGTTAATCCGTCCCTGAACATTATGGGCAGATGTTCAAATGTTTCATTCATCCTTCGTCTTGCACATGAGAATCGGGATACAGAGGAAGTGCTGGTAAGTAAATTCAAGCCATTTTTTCAGGCGTCTGATATTAAGAGGATTAAGAGGAGGAGAGTGTTGTCGTGAAAGCAACATTATTGTGTGTTTAAAAGAAACCGCTTAGACTTTGCTCCGGTTCCGTCATCAAGGTAAACAAGGATGTGGGCAACAGGTTTTATTTAAAGGAATGTTAAATGTTGCATTTAAATCCTCCCTCCTACCTACAGCGGTGGCACAGGGCCGTCCACAAAGGACCCAGCAAACACAGGGGGTCCATGCAGGCCAGAAACAATCATCTCAATAAGTGACAGTAACCAAATGTTACATTGAACATATTCACTGTTATGTACTGAAGCAAAACAAACAAACAAAAAAAAAACATTCATTGTATGTAGCATTGCATAAAAAATTGCCCTGGTGTAAATACAGCAGCTTTAGGGGCCCAAGCACATCTCTGAGCAGGCCTGGGGGCCTAAACTGTGTCTGAGTACAAGGACACAATCCCTCAGCATGTTCAGAAGAGCGCTGCCTCAGCTTACCTTTGAATAGAAGACTCAAGGCTGAGTAGGACGTGAAGCAACTGCTGTGAGGAGTAAAACAAACCTTTCTTTGGCAAATGTGTTTCTTGAGTTATATTGAGTACAAAGGCAGCTTTGTAGCTATCAGAGGACCAGCATGACACTAAATCAATTACATTTCTTCAGAAGATACGAGGGGTTGCAAATTAATTGGACAAAATGCTCTGTACAAATAGATACCAGATTCCTTCATCAATCCACTGGCTTTGGGCAAAAGAAACTCTGCTGGTGCTGACAATCTGCAGGAATCTAAATTTAGGAGCTAAAACGACCCAAAGTAACCCCCAGAGAGCAAAATGTTTGGTATTCTGGTCAAGACCTGCAAAACTGACCGAGACTATAAAAGAGCTAGATGGAGGTCGAGTCATCCACGGTGGCGGTCAGGTTTCAGAAAGTAAATGTGTGTTGTTGCTGGAAATAATGGAGGCTCTCACGCCAACAGATTATTTGAACCAGATAAACTCACATCTGCTGACTTGCTTACTGAAAGAGGAACTGACAGGATCGAGGGGTCATATGGTCCAAATGTAATAGAAGGTGACTCAAAACCAGGCAAAAAGCTCAAATCTGACCTGGGTTTGACTTGGCTGAATACTGACTAGCTTGTCATAAACTAGACCAATTGTTCAAATGTGTAGAGCTGAATAGAAGGAAAGTCAGTCCGAGTACTTGAGCAATGATGTTTACGGCAAGACACGCAATAAATTACAGCCACATTTTGAAGTAACGTATTACAAATGTTCGATTGAAATGTTCTAATTTCTTACTTGAAGTGGCTCCTTAAAAAAGAAGATGTGCTTGGTGGGATATATAAACACCTTTTCCTAGTGAGTTCTGAAGTATAACCGGCTATATTGTACAAGAAGCAGCTTGGAAAATGGTGTCATAAATCTCTCAGTTTAAAGTTAATGGTTGATTTTCTTCCTGTGGTGATTTGCAAAACACTGAAATCCCACGTTTAAATGCAAATAGTACAGAAAAGAAATTATATCAAATGTTAAAAAATGAAAAAATGAAATCATCATTTAGAATTTGATGGCAGTAACACATTTTTAGAAAGACGGGACAGGTGTAGCCGGTGGTGGTCAGTGCTGCCTGTGTTGTGTTCGGATGATGAAGAGGACCAGGCCAGGACTTTGATATTTTTCTCCTGACAACTGGGGACCATGAACAGCCCTGCATTAATCAAGCCCTTAGTTTCAGCTCCTACATAAATTAAATATCACAGAAACAGTTTAATATCTACAGAAAAGTTGCGGTTAACACTGTGGCTAAAACAGGGAAAAGTTAAACAAGGATGTGGCCTCCCTTTCCTGTGAGGAACAGCCACGTAAAGATAGGAGGCAAATGCATAAGACAAAACTTAAAGTGGGGGAGCCGCGTGACTTGGACGCCTAACATAAGGTTGCAAACAAATAGATTCAGGTTTTATTAAATTTATATACACATGATGAAAAAATATGTAACCTATAACTTATGATAATTCCCCTCTGTGGCATCATCAATTCTTTTAACATCACAGTCAGCGGTCAGGAACTGAAGAGATCAATTGCTGTAGTTTTGAAAATGGAATGTTTTACCATTTTTGGCGGATGTAGGAGTTTAGCTGCTCAGAAATTCGGGGTCTCCTTTAGATTTCAGAATGCAATGTGTGACAACTGGGGACTGCAGGCAGGCCAGTTTAGCACTTGGACTCTTTTACTACAGAGCCATGCTATTGTATTATGTCCAGAATACGGTTTGGTATTGTTGTGCTGCAAATGACTCCTTGTTTTTTGGGGGGTTTTTTTCTAAGAACAAACAAATAGACATTACTTTCTAATATTGTGAGATTCCAACATTATTGATAATTGCAGAATCCCCGCTCTGGAGCCACTTTATTTCCACGTCTTTATGGAGGGGTACAGATTTAAGAGACATTACTGAGATCCAACCACGTCACTATTGTCAAAAACACAGCTCTGGTACTTTCCCCACATTCCCCTTCCACTCCTCGGCTCGACCTCATAAGAGCTGGGACAGTAACAGTCCTACCATCTATACAAATGCTCTCTCAGATCTTTACCTTTACATGAATCGGTCTACGTAAGTGTGTGGCATCTCAGAACAATAAAAGTTCTACAAAATAATGGAAAACCTATTTATAATTTTCCTCTGTAATGCATTCATCTCTCTCTCAGTGTCTATGCTGGAATTAAACCCTAAGTAAAGAACTCACAGTGAGACAGTGAGTTTGTGGCTAAAAAGTTGACACCACAGGGACAAGTCTGGCTGAAATAAGGATTACTCTGTTTGTCTTTTAACTGTATTATTGTACATCCGCAGTACTATGAAGCCTCTTGATAATACGTTTTTGAGAAAATGCATCAGTGTGATGAACCTTAAAATCCATGGAAACTTGCATAACATGCCACTGATTACAGTCTTCATGAATTCACTCAGGTGTTTTGACACTTTTTTTAGTCTTAGTCCTTCGTTGTAGGCCACTTTTCTCTAGTATTTGTTAATGGTATCAAAGTACCTGTGCAGCCAGTGTTGCTTAAGATGTCACAACGTGGCTTGACTCATTTTGAGTCGTCTCCAAAGAATAGCTGATTCAGCTCTTTTTGAGACACTTTTATGATGTTAACACCACTCAAGTATCTGGGGGTTGGAAAGCAACACGTTGGTCCTGCATGGCTGCACATGCAAACCCAGCCTAATGAGAATTCCCGTCATTCCTATGACTCACCCAGGTCCTGCTGAGTGGAATTCCTGGTTTCCATGCCGCTTCTGGACAAGTAAACTGATACTGTGTGAGGCCTGTCTGAGGATGGAGCCACATGAGGAATATGTCTTAACACATGACCTTGTGATCTGTGCTTTACACTGTATTATTAGCTGGTAAAGTAGTGACATACCTCCTCTGAACATCAAATGGTTAATGGACTCTGTACTACTTTGTGTGCGGGCAGTTTGATGGAAGAGGGTCATGCACTTCTTCTGAGGATGTGACTCATATGCTCCCATAAGTCATGTGACACGAAGTCCTCATGAATTATTAATGCATCCTTGCAGTGTCCTGTCCTACCAGAGGAGGTGACATCTTGTCCTGCAGGGACAGAGCGTCTATTGATCCTCCGCATCCAAATATAAAACGTTTAAGCCACAAAGCTGCTACTCGCACTTATTGTTTTCTAGTGCAGTCACACAAGTACAAATACGTACCTTTGCTGTTCAGACGTAATTAGTGGGCACAGAGAACCGCAGATTTGGAAAACTACAAATCTGTGCCTGGCAGAGAGGAAACAGCTGTGACGCATCATGTTCATGAGTGGCTTTTTGCTAAACCCGTTTTGAAAAGGAAGAACGTATTTTGATAAGCCATCAACATAACAGCCCTGTTTATTGTAGATGATCACCAATACACTGTGGGTGGGTGAATGAAAAAAGCACAAATGACCATCTACACAAATTGTTTCCTGCATGCTGAGAAGTCAGGTGTGGCCAAAACCTTGATTTCAAAATGGTTTAAATGACAGGAAGCTTTTATTGATCCCAGATGTTGGAGATTTTTTTTTTATTTTTACGTGCGACGTAATCTGCTCTGTTTCCGGCAAAATAACTTACTAAGCCTCTGGAGAAGCCCTCCGAAGAAACTTTGAGCCCTGTTTGGAAACTATCCATCCAATTATATCATTCACTCCAGTCCTCCGTGCATCTCCTCTGATGAATAATACACTATTGCTATCCAAAACACAAGGGGGTAACTGCCACTAATTTGCATTCCTTCCCAGAAACATGTCCCAAAGGGTATCCATTTTCCAACACTTTTCAGATCCTATCACGTCTTTCTTTAACTTCTCCAGGTGAGGCATTGCTTGGCTGTATGTTAGGTGTTTTATGAGGCTTTGTGCATATGTGTGTGAGTGTGTGCGTGTTCAAGGATGCCTCGGGGATGTTGGAGCACATGCATGAAGCAGTTAAGTTTACAGCAGGATTTACTGTAAGCGGTCTTGTGAGACTTTTACCAGGTTCTATTTTCTTCCCCCATGGATCACACACACTTATTTATTAAACACTCTGACTTTTATTAGTTCATTTGAACTGCTTGGAGTAAAAACAGTCATCTGCTTCCGAAAATGAGAGCTCAGTCTGGAAAAGTACAGATTTCAAAAGTCCTTCCAAGAAGAGCAGTGAATTTGACAATATGGAAACATTTAGCAGTAGAAAGTTAAGGGATGAAGTAACTTGGGTTTGAAATGTGGCTGACACATTACCAACGGCTGATTGCTCACATTAGGCACATCTGGTGTAAAAACCCAATGTTATTGTTGTTCATTTGAAACCTCGAGTCAACATTTAGGACATTTGAATATCAAATATCAGCATTCATACTGTGAATGTATAGCCGTTGGTGTGTTGAGAAAAGCTGAGTGTTGGTAGTCCAAATGTGATTGATTTTATGGGATTCTACGAATTTTCAATGTAGAATAAGAGTGTTTACTGGTATGTTGTTGCTTTTACCAAAAGAATATGTAGAAAATGTACATCTGGAGCATACTGTAATCTCTCGAATTGAACCGTAGAGTCTACGTTTTGTTTTCAGCAGTCATACACTGTAAAGATTTTTGGTCACTCTAAAATATATGTTATGAGTAGATATTTAAAAGTGTGTCTGACATTTGGTGCTCTGGAATGTAACCAAACAAATCATCAAGAATTTCAATGACAGACAAACATGCATTCAGTATCAAATCGGCCACTGGATGATATTTTATTTTGAAAATCCGCTACAAATTATTTTGAATTGGATTTTCTTTTGCTGCTTTTCTATGTTTGTTTTGCTTCAATTTGTTTTATCTACTACAGCACAGGTGCACTTAAACTCACTGTGTCATGGTACATCCTAAATAAACAGTGGCAGAAGTGAGCTAATACACAATATTAAGGTCAGGCAGTGAGCGAGCATCAGCACAGGATTGGACATATTTGGTGTGCTAATGGGTCGAAGCCGCGGAAGTTTTCATGACAGTCACAAAATGATAAACACTGTTGTTATCACTACATGCAGACAATCAGTAATCTGGAGTTTACACAGGCACGCAAAGGATTTGTGCAACTGTTAAAGAGCCAGGGCAAAAAGCAGCACTTGAAAACCCAGGGGCCAAAATGCCGCGAAGCAAACATTCCACTGATGCTCCCATGAAGTTGATTCCAGCTGTTTTATAAGGGAAGAAAGTCAAGACAAAGACCTCCTAATTTTGATGAAATAATTTGTCTACCTAGTGACTCAAACGTGTCATAGTTACCATAAATCTACCTCATTCAGCTCTCTCCTGTCCCCTGCAAGACCAGTGGGGGGTTCAGGGGCCTGAGGTGGAGAGAGGTAAGAGAGGGGGTGGATTTGAGAGGGAGGGGGGAGCAAAGAGAGGTGAGTAAGAGATGAGTCAACAGCTCTCCACTATAAGATACCCTGATGGAGCCTAACTGTGGCATACGCTCAGACACCAGCAAGGTAAGGTCCACTTCGTCTCATTCACTCACACTTCAACTCTTTATGTGGGGATTGTTCCCCTTTTATCAAAGCGGCTTTTGGAAAAATTGGATTTATTTGTGGTTACAAGTGAGGTGCTGTTTGTGTAGAAAGTTTGGTTGGTCTTGAACTATATCTCCGTCCGTCTTGAGGTTTTGAGGCGCTTACACCCATTTCTCACAAAGCACGTGATTGTGACTTTGATTGAGAATAACTGTGTTATAGCCGATGCCAGTGATCTTTGTGCTTGTTACTCAGTCAAAATTCACAAGTGTCCCTGTCACAGATATTTTATGGCATAATCAAAAACACTGAGTACATAAGTGGAAGAATAAAACGCTGCAGATATGAACTCCTGCCAGCTGACAAAGTGGCGAAACACCAAGCGAGGGATGGATAACTGAACATTTTAAGGGAAGAAAAATTGCTCGTCCTCTTAATGTATGTCCAATTTCTCTTCCAGGTGTATTTTGTACATCCGGGGAAAGATTACAATCATGGACTACAGTCTGGCCCTCCTGTTTTCCCTGCTGCAGCTTCTGAGCGTGGTTACAGCTCATCCTGTGCCAGCTGAAGTAGTGAAGATGAAATCAAAAGTGAAATGGATGGCCGAGCAGCTGGTGGTGAGGCTGAACAATGACTTCCAGGTAACACGTGTGACTCTCTTTGCGCTGACCCAGAAGCTGAGGTGTTCCTTTAAGTTTTTAACTTGCTTTTGCTCACTCCCCGGCTGCAGGTCCCTGTCGGCCTGACACTCAGCCCACCTGCTGATGACCTGGGGGGACCCTCCTCTGCAGTGGCGGTGCTGGAGGGTTACAACAGCCTGATCTCTGACAGCCTCAGCGGGGTCTCCCAGGTCAAGTCTGAGATCTCGTCACTGACAGGATACCTCAAACAGTGGAGGCAGGTGAACTGCAAGGAGCAGTGGCCTAAGACCTCGGTGCCAGGGCCTCTGCAAGAGCTGCAGAGTCGGAAGGAGTTTATTCACACCGTGAGTATCGAGGCTCTCTTGAGGGTGAAAGAGTTCCTCAATCTGCTGCTGAAAAACCTGGACCAGCTGGAGACGTGCTGAAAGACGGAGCAGCTTTTGTAAGGCTGGCCTGAATTTTGGATCTATTTGCATTGGGTATGTCTGACTGTGTCTGCCCAAGGCCAGGACTGACTTTTGCAAGGTTTTCTGAAGGACATTTATGCTTGAAAAGGCACTTATTTATATGCACATGTATTTATTTATGTATTGCTGAGAGAAAATATGTATTTTCAAACATTGTCACAAATTGCACTTCATCAGGATGTTTGCAAACTGATGTCTGCTCATCACAGACAGTCAATTCACCTGCTTATTCATAAAACACCACTGTGGCGTCCAAAGCTTCGGGCGAAAAACTTGAAACTACTGGGTACAACTCAAATAATTATAACAATTAGATTTTTCAACATTATTTAAGAAAGTGAATATTTAATATATTCTATACTCAATACAAGTAAATGTTTCAAGCACTTTATTAATTTGATAATTATGGACAAAAGCTAAAAAAAAATCTCAAAAACATTACAATATTTCATTGTAACTGTACAAGCCATATCAAAGTAAAAACAAAAAAAAAATGCTTTAAATAATTCCAACTTTTTGAATTAAATTATGAAAGAAATGAACCTTTCCCAGTATTTCACTTTTTTGAGATGCACTAGTATTTATTTACATGTGTACGTAAATTCAGTTATGAATCAGCTGTCAGCTAGTCATCCTGAAGACTTCCTAAAAGTCAGGTTGAAACCTGCCAAGAGTAACAGAAGTGTTTGCGCGAGATCAACAAGGACAAAAAAGGCAAAGGGCAACTCTCATTTCTGTGCAATATCATCAGCTCTTTCAAAACAGCTATTTATAGCCACAAATGATACCTTGTTTATTTTTGTACAAGTGACTATTTTTATAATGACTGCATTGAAAGTATGAATAAAGAAAAAAATGCAATATGAACGTGTGTTGGTGTTGCGTAATGAGCAAAAGATGAGATGCAAACGGGCACGTACACCAGGTTGAACTATAAAGTCATCTCTTGCTACATTTGTGCGTCCAGGGTTCATGAGTGGGAAGTGTTTATCCAGAGTTATCAAAGTAAGATAACTCCGGTAAAAAAAACTGTCGTGTCACTGTCATGATGATCCCGAGCACCTGCGAAAGACCGCCAACAAAACGCATTCTTAAGGGTAGTAACAGTGTACACTTTCAGAAAAAAAAGCCACATACAACATCCATATATGTTTTATTAGTAAAAAAAAAAACAAACAGAAATGCAGCGACAGGATGAAACTCATTTATGAGAGTATTTATTCTAAAATCTCAATATTTCTTTTTCTCTCTCTCACACTCACTAAGTATCAAACCACTTGTTTCTCTTCACGTTTGTGTTCTTGTCATTGTAGCCCATCAGCTTCTTCTTGTACTGCTCCACCAGGCTGTCGAAACGGTCACCGTCCCTGCTGTTCAAATGTTTCTTTGCTGCTTTTGCCTTTTGAAAAACAACAAAATTGAGAAAGTGTGTGAGTGGAGTTGTGATACAGTGTGTAAGGGGGAACCTGCACCGCTGGCGGAGATCAGTGTCCAGTCACCATCATAGGTAGAGCTTTATATCTAAAGCATATTCACAATTTTTTTCCATTGATGGTGCACAGAGCAGTCAAAGTTCTTTTTGAACTTTCTGCCAGATTGTTGCTCAGTACTTCATACTGCACCACAAAACAATAAACACTAGAACACGGGCATTTTAAGTCTGTCCGTCAACGTTCCCAGAATATTACCATTATCATTCCCTGACTTCGCCTCTTGTTCCCTTGTGCGCACATGTACGTATGTACTGTATTCATAGGTACTATACTTGTACACCATTACTAAAAAAATATTGTTTTCAGTGTCAGCACCTTACGTTCATCTGTGCATTTTAATTTCATGAGCCACACACAGGAATATACAACAATGAAAATTGTATATCGTCATTCAGTCACTATAGGATTTAAAAAAAAAAAAAAGCAGTGCACGGAAAGAGCAACCTATACTCAAAATTTAATAGTGATAAAAATAATAAAAATGAATTCAAGCATCATTATTTGCATTGTGTTCTAGTTAACCAAAAGAGCCAATATTAACAGCATATATGCCGATACGGATATATCTGTGATAAACCAATAAATCAGTTGGGCTCGGATAATGCTCATTGAATAATAATAACAATAATAATAATAATGTCCTGGATGTCCATTATGAGGAAGTCAGCGAACAAACAAACTAAACATTGCTGTTCTTATAGTGCTTCAGTTTTTCAACTGCTAAGTATAGTGTGGCTGAGAATATTTAGATATATAGATATTTTGAAGATACCTAAATATCTGATGTTTACGTTTCTTGTTAACTGTTAAGTTTCCTTTTAATTAATCAATGTGTAAAACCAAAAACTAGTACATGAGGAACAAGCTAAGCTTGGCAATAAATGTGCAGTCACTATGAAGATTTGTACACAGAAAGGAGGAGCCAAGCAGAAGAATCACATCTGTCTTCACTGTTAGAAATACAGACTTTAAATAACGTTGCTGCTATCTCTACGAGTACCATCCAGCATTATTTCCGTCACTCCGGGGGCTTGGGCTCGGGGGCTGCAACTGCAGAGTATTGATCTGCCCCAAAGTAAAATACTATAATACTACAAATTCCCTAGGTGGCGCCAAAGCATTAACTACAGAACTACTGAAGCGCTTGAGAATCAGGTGCTTTACACTGGTCTTTTTGTCATATGGAGTTAAATATATGCTCACCAGCTCAACCAGGCAACCTGTTTAGTTTTCAAGTTCTGTCGACTGCCTCTGAGCTTAGAAGATGTAGGAGGTTGTTTTTTTAAATTTGAGGTTTTTAGGTATTCATGTTTTGTGAAAACGACCCATACTTATAAATAGGCACACGCAGTAAGTATTCACCTGGTTTCTGGGCTGTGTGGGCTTTTCCATCTGTCGTCTTTGTTGTTCCCTCCTGCTCGATCCTGGTCTCGCTTGTTTGGGTGGTGGAGCTTTCTGCTTTCCTTTGTCACGCATTCTGCAAAAGATAAAATCTGATGAATTGCTAATGCCAGCAATGGAATCCTGACCTTCAACAGCTGTACACACATAAGGCAAATCACTGAACACATGAGAGCAAAGGCCCTTCAATGGAACAGGAAGGTCTCTCGTGTCAATAAACTACAGTATGAAAAGTGAATCAGCACGGCTGTAAATGAGGCATAGCGCTGCAATTTTGTACCTAATTGTCCCTCTTAATTGTTATATGATGTTTTTATTTCAACCATATGTGCAAAATATGTTATTCTTCTTCTCTGCTTCTGCATGGAGTTATGCCGAGCATATTGTATAGGAGGAACCAGTAAAGATCATGAAGTTTATACCTGATCTTAGGCCCACGATGGGAAGGAAAAGCAAGAACCTTCCTTCGCTTCTTTCCGTTCTGCACGTCTACGTGCTCGATCTCTGGGTTGGTCATGAAGCCAAGATGGCGACTCTCGGGCTTCTGGTTGTGAGGAGGAGCTAATAAAAATAGAAAAAAAAGGACGGAGAGAAATGTAAAAAAAAAAAAAGGATATAAAAGTTGAAATCAAAAATCCCAAATTTTAGCTGAATTCATTGTTACTGGTAAAGTTAATTTGGCTTCTCCGCAGCACTTTTCACACTGCTGATTCAGTCGTTCAACAGTTCAATCACAGCGTGCAAACAGTTCAAACAGCCCATTTCAGTGTTTCTACGTTAGATCCCCACAACCTACTGCTCAACTGAAGGAAGATGAAAAGAACGTAAAAAATACTGAAATACTGTCACACTTCTCTCCCTACCTGATTGCTCTGATGAGGACTGTGCTTTAATTCCACCTTCCTTAGGTCCTTTTCTGTCTCCAGCCATCTGGGATGGAGGTTTCTCTCCTCCTTTAAAGGGGCGCTTTGCGAGATACTCCTGCACAAACATCCATGCAGTGTTACTTTTTACTCTTAACTAGGAATATTAAGTGTAAATGGCAAACAACACTGATACAGACGCACCTTGTTTTTTTGTTGTCGCATTTCTTTTATTTTGAGTTTCCTTGAGTCCTCCAGGGAGAACTCAACAATCGGCCTCTGCAGGATGGCAGAAAATGCTCAGTTACATCAGGATAGGAAAAGCTTTTTGTTTTATATTTCAGTCTGTCAAACCAAATAAACATCACAATGTGAAGTCTAAACATTAACATTCATAGGGGGAACAAAAACAGGCCAGTGGGGATTTCAGCACTTAAGGACTCCGTGACAGAAATGTACCTTGTTTGGGCCGAACATGTTGGGGTTGTTGTTGAGGTAACGAAGTGTGGCGAGAGCATGTTCGTGTTCCTTGAACTGGACAAAGCCATAACCTAGCGATTGTCCCATTACCCGGCCCTTCAACGGCTTTTTGTCATACATCACCCGGCACTAGATGGACAAACAGCAGGAACAACAATGACTGCAACACCCCCTACTGAGCACACGCGCCCAAAGTGTGGCAGTTTACGATTCATAAATACTGCTTACACCAACATATTTCATAAAATGTCTAACAGCATGCCATTTTTTTCCTCACCTCCGTGATGAAGACCCCCTTGCTCCCTTTAACTGCTTGGAGACAGAATGCTTTGAGCTTTTTATTGTCCACAGACTTGGGCAGATTATGGACGCACAGACGAGTCTTTGAGACATACACGTTGAGGTCCCGAAGCTTTGCCCTCTTTAACTCTTCAAACTACGGGAAAGGTGCAACATCAAAAAAATAGAAACAGATAAGAAGAAATAACGTTATTATTATTATTTTCATAACAAAAATTGTTCCTGAGTAGAAACGTAGAAAACAATGAATGAAAACTAAACTCACTCTGTTTCTTTTGATCATGTCTGCTTCGGGCACGCCCTCTGCAGCCTTGGTTCCAGCACGGACCACTGAGGATTCAAAAATAACATACAGTCCAATAACATATTTATAATGATTTGTCAGCAAACTTATTAAAGACCTTTAAAATGAATTATGCGGGAAAGATGTGGTTTTCCGAAGATTTAAGAGATTATCTCGTTCATTGTGTCTACATTTAACATAAGTCTCACATTGACACATCTGGCTTCAGTTAACATTAACAGTTCATATAAAATTCAGAGTACGTGAGTACTCCTTGCAAAATGAAATGACCGCTGGTAGAGTGGAGATGGTAAAGCGGGAAAAAGGGGAGCATGAAATGGGTTGACTCACAGCCCTCTCTAGCCAGATACAGGTTCCTGGTTCCTGTTTCCACTTTCACCTTGTTCACCTTCAGTTTAGCAGCTTCTTCTTTGCTCACTGCTGCCACGATGAACAGCTTTCTGCCGTCTAGACGGAGGCCACCAGTCTGCATCAAGTGACAATGTGTTTCAACAAGGCAACAGCACTGATAAAGCAACTGCCATCAAAAAATAACGTTGATACAGGGAATATTTGAATTAATTGTTCAGCATTGCATGTGTTTGAGGTTATGTATAACCTCTGACTCGTCCTGTGCTGCAGCTATGCATCTGTCCGCAGCCTCCTTACTCTTAAATTGAGCAAACGCACAACCTGGCAACATAAAAAACACAAACGAGTCAACCAAATTCAACGGGAAGAGAGTTTCACTTTCTTAAGCACTGATGACTGACCTTTTGAATGTTCCGTGTCTGGCTGGACAACAATCTTTACATAGTTAAGCTCTCCGTACTTTAGGAGAACCTCCTCAAGACCTTCTTCCTCTGTGTCGAAGGACAAGTTCCTAGAGCAGACAGGAGTGAGATGAACAATGCAGAAATACATTTGAGTGAATATGCTGATAATATGTGGACACATACAGACATTGAGCACAGTGAAACAAGCTAAACCAGGTGTTATTTTAAGCCTACAGAGTGATACTTCTGTCTCCCTCAGCGGGAGTCATTAAACTCAGACGTGCTTCTAGCTGTTGCAGCCTGTTGCCTATACTCAATGTTCTCTCATGACAGTTGCTCCCCATTCAGATTTCTCTTTAAAAATCCATCACCACCGATAAAGGAGCACAGAAGCGCTGCCAACGACACGAGTCGAAACGCAAAGATCTAAGTGATCCACTAAATGAGTATTATGGGAATGTGTTGATCAAGGACATGAAGATAATGGATATTTGTTTATGTGAGTAAAGACCAACATTGGAGGTTTACGATATGTAGTGAGAAGAGCAACGAACCTGATGAAGATTGTTCTGCCCTCTTTCACATCTGAAGGAAGGTTTTTTGAGGCTTTCTTTTGTGCTGGAGATAAAAGCCGCAGATAAACAGTGGGTCTCAAACAGTATGTTATAAATAAATTATTGACATTAAATGTTGAAAAAGTACCTGGTTTACCCTCTTCATCTTCATCATCATCATCATCATCATCACTTTCTTCTTCAACATCCTCCTGGGAGG
Source organism: Mola mola (assembly GCA_001698575.1). Lineage (NCBI taxonomy): Eukaryota > Metazoa > Chordata > Actinopteri > Tetraodontiformes > Molidae > Mola > Mola mola. The sequence goes on from KV751345.1 coordinate 7,764,094, forward strand.
AATCATCATCCTCATCTTCATCTTCTTCTTCTTCATCCTCCTGAGAGGCATCGTCGTCCTCCTCCTCCTCACTGTCTTGTTCCTCACTAGAATCTTCATCATCTGACTGGGCTTCCTCTATCTGCTGCGCGGCTGGTTTAGAGGCGACTCTGTGGAAAGATGTTGCACTAAATTAACCAGTTTTTTTACTCCTTTTTGTGAATTAACATGTACATATTAAAAGTTCAGACCTTTTCTTCTGAGGACGTGCTGGTGCCTTTTCTTCATCATCGTCCTCTTCAGTGTCATTCTCCGTGTCTGACTGTTTAGCTGTTGCCTCCACTTTGTTCTTATTGTCTATTCGGTAAGCAAAAAACTCTTTCTGATCACCAAGTTGATTTTGATGTACACATATCTTTTAATGACTATGAGGAATCACAGGATGTTTTCTTGACACATTTTTAACGTTACAATTACCTGCACTTGAGGATTGCTGCGTGGCAAGAAACCGGTCTTTAGGCACAGCCCAGTCAACTGCCACCTGTCGACCTGTGAATGAAACACTTAACATTTTAAAAGCCTTTTCCAAATGCCAACATTGAACAGTGTTTCGTGCATAACAGAAATACGAAGTGTCTCTCTGACCTTTAATCTCTTTCAGGTTCAGAGCATTAATCGCTCTCGCAGCTCCAGCCACGGTTTTAAACTGGACAAATGCAAAGCCCCGCATCTTCCCATCTACATTAAAAAAAAAAAAACAACGACAAACAAAAACATAAGAAAGTGGCCAATCAAGGGGCTCATAATAATTCAAAAAGGTGTTCATCAGAAAAAGAAAAAAAAGAAAAAAAACCTGATTTGAGGGGTATTTTGGCCTCAAGAACGGTTCCAAACTTGGCACAAACCTGCTTCAGATCATTCTCAGAGCACTGTAACACAGGAGATGTCATGTGCTACAGGAATTTTCACAGGACAAATCAAACTGTGGTTCACTGTCCTGTCTCAACTGTACCTGGAAACTGAGATTCCGTATGATGAGTCTCGCTTTGAGGGTCTTTTTCCTGAAGCCTGTGGATTTCTGCTCATTTCCCTTTGGTGCTCCAGCTGTCGCTTTAGGTGCTGAGTGAAAGACAGTCCACAACATTATCATGAGCACAGTTATCAGGTAGAAACAGTGCATCAGCTCTCGTATGCACGACTTCAGACACACATACACACCTGTTTTCCTCTTGTCGTGTATCTTCTTCTTCGCGACACACACAGAAAGCTTATGCCCGTCGTATTCCTTCAGTTCTTTCAATGCTCGCTGTGCATCTTCGTTCATTGAATACGTGACATAACCGAAACCACGACATTTTTCCGCACCTATTTTATAAACAAAAATGTTGGTATACTGCTAAGCAGCTTTTAATTCACGTGTCAGACTGACGTGTTAATTCCTCCCGTAATTGTTTGCTTAAAGCTGACCACCTTACCTTTCTCTTTGACCACGAAACATTGTTTTACGGGACCAACTTCAGAGAATATTTCCTCCAGTCGCTCATTCGAAGCTGAAGCTGGCAGACAACTAATAAATAAGGTCTGCGCTGACATGGCTGTGTGCTACACGGCTAACGCCAACCTCAAGGCTCCCGGTCAAACTCACAGACGGATGTTTGATTCGTTGATTTTTCAGAAATGAAAATTTATATCACCCTAGCTTTGAAAGATGCGAATCCGTGAAATTATTATTTGCTACTGGACTGCTTAACCTAACCATGACTGGCTTCGTGTGTAAGTCGCATGTTTACATATGCAGGTCACCATCTTGGAAAAACGTACCGGAAATACATGCCTCCTTGCAGGAAGACGGACCATGACGCCGCCTACCGTCCGGGAGGCTTCAACGTTGCAATCGCGTTCCCAGTTACGTGCGATCAAACACAAGGATTCTATGACGATAAAAATGTGTCCTAATATGGACTTATTTAACATTTAAATAAGACGATATCATCTGTAATTTGTAGTGCACAACCACAGGACACAATGGCAATACTATAGGCTGGTAAGTCAAAGTCAAAGTACCTTTATTTGTCAATTCCGCCATATATTTGGTACATACAGAGGATTGAAATTGCGTTTCTCTCAGATCCACGGTGCAGCAAATAAACAGAAAAAAGAGGGCATAAAAAATAAGCTAAAAAATAACTGGCTGACTTAAATCTCAAGTATGAATATAGAGTGTTATTAATGTGCTGTAATAAAGAATATACAATTAGCATTAGTCGTGTAATCTATATTGCTACTGTACCTTTCCAAAAAAAACATTAAGTATGTCCAAAATATTTGTAAACGTAAAGCTTCTTGTAGAATCCTAAAAATAATAGTGCAAAGGTCTGAAAATGAACAAAAGATTTTGGAATTTATGTAACAACTGCTCAGGGGATGAATATCATGGTTTGTCTGAATGTAGAAACACAATTATTGTCAAGACTGGAAAGAAATCCCTAAAATACATCCATCTGTTTAAATTTGTAATTTTACTGCAAATAGATGAGCAAAAAATATTGTATAAGCAAAACCGAAGTATATACATCAGTGTATTTTTAACTCTGATTATATGAACTTGTTGTAAAACTCTCTATGGTTAGTTACCTTTATAATATATAAACTCCATGCAATTATAGGGTCAAGCATTAATAAATTCAACTTTTCAATAGATGATCTAAAAGGAAAGAGTCAGTGAATGGTTCAGTTTCCATAGAGCCCAATTTCATATTTATATGTATCTTCATGTATAATGTATGTAAATATACATATGTATAATATAAGAATACATGACACTATGTTGTGCATCCATTAATGTTTTAAAAATGAATAAGGTAATAAATAAATGTCAAAAACATACAAACACTTCAGCAGAGAACGGGTATGAAATTTTAATTTTTAATGCACTTTAAAATTTTGCATTAAGAAGAACAAACATAAGCACATATCAAACAAGATTGGCTTCGTATTTATTTTCAAAATAAATATGAAGCCGAATTGAGTAACAAAAATGTTCGTAGAATAAATGCATTTCTGATTTCACATATGTAATGTTCTAACTTATGAGACAAACTTTTATATTAGAGGCACAGTTTAATGTTAAACAACCATCTTCAACAAACACTTAATTCAACAAGCAGACATCAAGAGTTTTCAAGTGTAGTTCATTTTAGTTGCTTTAGTTGTTTTTCATAGCATTGTTTACTTGTACAGATTTACCACTGAGGTCCGTATCTGAAGAGGTTACATGAAATGTGAAGTTGTTAGTGTAAATATTACTGCAGCTGCATTTTACACCCGCGTCTGCTTAGTATTGTAAAGAAGACGAAACAATAATGGAACTGAATGACATAGTGTTGGGAAAAATGAAAGCTATCACTATGTTAACATGTATGATTCCAGTGACAAAACAATCAGAGGGACTATTTGTTACAGAGGCGTACAGTGGACTGATACATATAGTAGTTTCCTCACCCGGAACAATGAATATCACCTGAAGATGGTGGCAGGTTATTGCTGCGCAACGTCATTAAGAGAGGATAAAAACAGAGTAAACTTCCTTGTAAAGCTGAATCTGATCAAATGTTGATGTCTGATCAACCAAGCAGAGACAACCTGCACTGTCAAGTTACAATTGACGACCAAAGGTGAAAAATATGGTCACAAGCTTGTCTTTCGTTCCTGAGTTATACCGTTAAATAACACCCAAAAATGGGATTTTGCAGAGAACTACCCTTTAAACATAAGAATGTCATTAACTTTTTCATTTTGCTGTATTATACATGTTATATTTGATTTTTAGTATATGAATTCATCATTTGACAAACTTACTAACATTTCTTAGAGCTTTCAAGTCAAACACGTATCTGATTTAGTTAGCATATGCTGCTGTGTCCATTTTTTTTTAAAGCACATGTAATAACATGTAAATATAAAAATATAACATAATGACTAGACTTAGTTTCAGACTCCATGGGGGAAAATGTGCTTGTATCTGATGACTTTGTTTGCATTTGTTGGATCTCTAAATGTCACTCTGAATTGGTGCAAATGCAAGTAAAAGCATCCCAACACGTTTACTTAGGAACTTGTAGGTTGGGGCTGTGTATGGTGTTTGTTTGAGAAAGACTTGCACATAAAAATTACTTTTACTTGAGGACCTATGAGAAAATAAATAGCACATATTCGGACTTTGATCGAACACACACATACTGCATAACACACTCTGGAAAGAGAGGACAGTAACGCAGCAGCCACGAACCCTGACTGGATGATATACTACTAAACAAACCACTCGATGTCACGGTTTGCTAAACAAAAGCTCTGAAGCTTCAAGTCTTTTTCATCACACAAACAGAAAGTCAAACAGCTTCATTAATCCTCATCTACACGTCCCTAAACCCCTTGCAGGTTCAGAAAAACCGATATCTTAAACACAGACAGTAAGTAAAGTTAAAGAAGCAGAATTACATTTTGGCCTTTAGTGGGATGATGTGGAGTGAGCAGAAAAACGTGTCAAGGCTGGTCAGATAATCTTGTCGGTGCCTCTTCAGGTGCCCTGCGTGTGTTGAATCCTCCCATTTTTTCGCCGTGACGTCCATCCCGCGCTTCTGCCAGTGGTCGATCAGTTCTTCCACTGCTTGAGGGTTGCTCATCATGTCGTTCTCACAAAAGAAGACCAGCACAGGAGCTGTGACAGGAGTGTTCCTAAAGGCCTCAATTGCTTCGTTGAAGTAGTCCACCGTTTGGTGTTTGAATGTGCTAAAGTAAAGTAGGCTTGCTGATTTTACCAGTATCTCCAAAGGTGGAAATACAGTCTTCCCAAGACCTAGGGAATGACGAAGACACGTTCATTCAACTACACTAAAAATAAGCATTCACACGATTAATTTTCTATAGAAATGTACAGATTTGGATGGAGTGTTATCAAGCATGAAACCTACCTACTGCCATCATCTCAAGAGAGCCCACCACCAAGCTATCATACACTTGGCCTTTGATCCTCTCTATGAGTGGTTGATATTTTTGCAGGTCCTGGGACATGTGCACCAGCAGCTGAGCAAATGTGAAGCCGCCGATGGAGAAGGCATGGACCAGCAGGGGGCGTGAGACAAAGCGGTCACTCTGGAGCAACTCCAGCAGCCTCTCTCCATGATCGAGACCCCAGTGAGGCCACAGGAAATCTTTTACCTTGTGTAAAACAAACAGAGCCCTCTCATTATCTCATCTGAAAAGCCAACAACAGTGGGTTGTTTAAGGATATTACAGTGTGTTAATTCAAACACCAAAAGGCTGTGGCAGGTTTGCTGCATTACAGAACAGACAGACGGCATCATTAGAAGTGGCAGTGCTTGAAAACTTGAGAAGTGAACTTATGCATATGGAGGTTATTAAAATCAGTCCTTGTACTAAGTATCTACAGGTGCCAGGGCTTCTGATCCTGTTTACTTAAGTCTGAACTTAATCCTGAACTCTGAAATGGGTAACTCCAGAATCGAGAATAATTAACTCCAAGTGAAGGAAAAAGCCATCAGAAATGGAGCACTGATACTACAATTTACCACGACAACAGGCCATAAAACCGCAAAGCCTCCATTTTAATGCAGTGGACTACACCTCTTCATGGGTTTAGTTTGATTCTCATACCCATACCTTTCAGTCACGCATGTCACATCATTGATTTTACTGATCTCCACATGTCTTAAATAATTGTTTTATCTCCTAATGTGGCCTAATTTGGTTAAATAGAAGGTATTATTGAAAAGTTTGCTACAGTGTGGTCTACCACTTTCTTGTGACTTCGGGAGCCAGGTCATGAGTCAGGGTTTACTTTCTGGAACAGGGACGTGTACTACGAAGGGAGTTTTTCTTTTTTAATATAACAAATGCAATGCTATTTTACAATAGAGGACGAAGACACAATGATAACATCAAGATATCAAGAATACAAAACAACATGAATGAGCAAATCTCCCCCTATAACAGCCAAGAAACCCAAAGCCAAGCCAAGGGGGGTTTGTTGGAACTCAGCAGGCACTGAGCTTGTCACACCAACTATACTTTTTTTATGCACGAGAATTTAAATTGTATGTGGTAAATAACAGCATCAGAGTCAGAAAAAAAACCTATTAAAAAAATAAGTTACTTGGTGAAGAGAATTTAAGAGGAAAAAAAATTTTAAACCTCATCATCAGAAGACATTTGCCAATTATATGGTAACTTCAGTGCATCATTACACTTAAATACTTGATTTAAACCTACAGTCACCATATTATCAAAAGCATTCAGACTGTAAACAATTGCTATAAAAGACTTTTTTTAAACAATAATAATCTGATTTGAAATTAAATTTGTGACTTTAATCTAGGACAACAATAGTGATACTGCAATGTCAACCAAATACTGAATGCACTTCTGTCTGATACATTTATGTGTTCAGAACTTTAATGCTGAGGCTGGAGGAGGTTAATTACCTTTTATCTTAATTTACGATTTATTACATGAGTTATGTTTTAAGTATACAGTGAATTATTAAACTAAACCTGCAAAGTATTAAGAAGCAGAAAATGGACAAAAAAAATTACCTCAAAACTGCCCTTAAAGAATTGAAATTGAACTGTAATCTTAAACCATTTAGATCACATCCTCGATCATACTGCCGCGTATTAAACAATATATGCCCAAAAATGACAAAATGAACATTTATTTTTATTTTTAAATTAATCTGATATTGTTTTCTACCAGCAAAACCACATGTCAAATGAAACCACATCAACATATACTAGCCAATTTCAATCAATAATGTCATGGCACCCAGCTGTCAATCAACCTTCAGCATTTAGCGTAGTTCAACAGAGCTACAATCGTTGCTGTAGTTACCTAGGTGTCCAGATTCACCCCAACGTTACATAATGCCTTTCTTGTGACTGGTTCTTTTCAGTAGGAAATACATCACGGCAGGGACTGTCAGATACTTCGTTTCAAGAGGATTTTAAGTACAGTACTTGAGGGAATTTTCTTGGTTACGTTCCATAATTCTGTGGCTGCTGTTACAGCTACACATGTGACTTCTTCTTCATATGAATAATCCTTTAAATGAACCTTTTTCTCTTTGATACAAACATGTTTTTATCTGGTATTGTTTCAGGTCAGAGGTCTGTAAAGACTAATATCTATGTGTATGAACAGTCTTGACGGGAAGATCAGCCATATCATTATAACCACATGCCTAAGGTTGTCTAGGTCACCTGTTCACTGCCAGAGAAATATGACCCTTTGAAGCATGGACGAATGAAGAACTCTGAAGGTGTGTTGTATCTGGCTTGTCAGCAGCAGATCCTTTAAGTCCTGCAAGCTTGGAGGTGGGAGCGCCATGGATCAGCACATTCCATGGGTGCTTGAATGGCTGGAGATTCTGAGAATTTGGTGGCCCGAGTTAACAACATGAGTCATTATTCCTGTATAAAGAGGGCACTGCCCTTAGGGAACATTGTTTGTGCGTCAACAAAATAGCCATATGAAGGGCAGGAACCTAGATTCCCCAGGAGAACAACTGCCCAAAAATCACACTGCCTCTTTCAACTTCTTCTTTTTTTGCACCCTGGTGCCATCTCTTTCCCAGGGTCCTCTACGTGATGTGAAAGAAACCGTGATTAATCAGACCAGGCCACCTTCCAGTCTGACAGACCATGACCTTGTCACCAGTTCACTGGTTATCCTTCCTTAGACCACTTTTGGTTGGTGCTAACCAGTAGAGCACAACGTAAGACCTGTAGTTTTAGTGTCGATCTGACCCAGCTGTTTTGCCATTTTGAATCAGATACTTGCACTTGCCAATTTTTTCCAGTTTTTAGCACAGAAACTTCAAGGACAAAATGTTTAAGTGCCACGGTAATAACGTATTCAATGTTTTTCACTTCCTTTAGTGGAAAGGTTATGGCAGATCAGCCTGAGTCATTTTAAACTACAGTGTGCCCACTTTATGCTTAGTCCTGAATCTAGTCAGCATACAGGTTCTCTGCGATCAATACACAAAACACTGATCATATTCCTTCTCAACTTTGTAATTGTGTTAATGAGCTGGTTAATTTATTTATTTTCCTTACCTCACTTTCTACTACAAGCACATCAAAGCCGGTGCGGAAGTAGATTTCACAATACTTGGCCACAGCTTGTGGACGTGAACCATACCATGGCAGCATCAGTATCAGCGGTTTATGTGTTTCTGAGGCTGGGGTCTGACGTCCTGAGAATGGGGGTGCCAGCTCATTGATGTAGAAAGTGACATTTTTACTGAGGCGGTGGGCAATTATGCCTATGTTCTGGGCTGTCCTGCCCAACATAATAGTTGCTAAGGACGTCCAATGAATCGGCTCCAGGCAACAAGAGTGTCTGCAGCAGAGGAAAGCGCAGGACAAGTAAGAAAATTCATTACACAAGTAAGAGGCAAGGAATGATAATGAAGAAGAAAAAAAATTGGGATGCACCAATTTATTGTCTCAAATGGATATGGTAGATAGGAATCAGTGTGTTGGCAAATAAAGAGGCATTCACTGATAACAGTGGCTGATAATAATCTTTAGAGCTACAACGATTAAACAATTAGTTGATCAAAAGAAAATCAAACAACTATTTTAATGATCTAGTAATCTAATAATCGTTTCAGTCGTGTTATGAGCAAAAATGTGTTTGTTCTAAGTTTCTTAGTTTTATTTGTTATTTCTGGTAGTAAATGAGGAGTCTTTGGGTTTTTTTCTGTTTGAAGAGGTCACTCTGGGCTATGAAAAATTGTACTGAGCATTTATCATTATTTCATCACGATTGCAATAAGCATGCAGTGTCATGGATGAGAATTTCTGCCTACAGTACAGGATCCAACAATGACAGGCTCCAAAAGACTGAATTCTGATAGCTCTGACAGGTCGTCTGCATAGAAAACCTGAGGAACCAATCCTGTAGACTTGTGGGAGCTTAATGTTGTTGAAGTTTAGTTCAGTTATTTTTCATACTGAGGATTTTTTAGTTACCCGATGACAAAAAAAAAAAAAAAAAAAAAAAAAGGTACCAGTACTGGTTATCAGCCAAATTTACCTGAATCATCTTTTGCTCTGAATATTGTTAATGAACCGTCTTGTTTTAAAACATGCAAATACAATATTGCACATTGAAAAAAAAAAGAACACAAATAGCATACAGGCTTAATACTTCTACTGGTGCCTCTGATAAATGTCAAAATACAAAACTAAATACAACACATAACGTTACTCATTCAAATATTTGCATACACATTGGCCATGAAGTATTGACATCTGTAATACAATAATTAAAATTTAGATAAGACATCATTAGGGTCACAAAATTTCTGGGTACCCGGTCATTGCTGATGCGCATTACACAAACGCATCCACAAACCCAGAACTGATATCTAAAAAACATAAAGTTGAGATAACTTGTGCTATGTGTAACTTAAAACTAGGTAGGTTATCTGAATAACTTAGTTTGTTGCTGTTTACGACCTCTGACATGGTATCCATAAGAAACGCACATAAAGCTAGCTTAGTGTTGTGGTAACTACGTTAATGCCGTAACATCTGCCTCCTTCTGTCTGCGGACTGACTGTTGGTCAACTTACTGACCGCTTGTCCGACAAAGATGCTACAGGGAACCCGAAGAGTTCTCCCGAAGCACACCGCTCGCCGGGGACGCAACCATTAAGTTCAACTAAAGTTGAGTTTGTCCAAATTAAGCAGGAGGTCTGTGCCAACTAAATCTGAGTCTAACGCTGAAGACACGTACCTTCTACCGCGCTTCCCCCTGGTCCTCTTCGTCCGTGTGTGTCGTCCAATGGCCGCAGTGTTACTTGGCCTCAGTAAGGAGAGTAGCTATTGACTGAGCTGAAGGCCCCTACATGACGTCATCGGCTGACGTCTATATGATGCCACGGGGTTCATCGTAATGAACGCTGTAAGAGAGAGGTGGAGACACGAAAAGTTAGGAAAAATCACCCTAAATATGTTTAGAACAACAAATGAACCTTCATCTGTTGATTGTTGTTTTTTTCCTGTAACAATTCCAACCCTCTGCCTTTATGCGGGCTTGGGGGCCGACAAAGGTGGCCCAAAAGAGACACTGGTGGAGTTACTTAGGTTTTTTTGTTTTTTTTTAATATCTTAGTTTTTTAGTTTAGTTTGATTCAACCAGCAGGCGACTTGGCGCTGTACTCTACGACGTGTGAGTTCTTTTCTTTCTAGGAAGGCGACAGATAGTGTACGCCCCGAACTAATTTGATTGGTCCTTGCTCCTCTGCGTTGAGAGGAGCCAGTTGAGGTGGTTCGGGCTTCTGGTCGGGATGCCTCCTGGACGTCTCCCTGGGGAGGTGTTTCGGGCATGCCCATCCGGGAGGAGACCCCGGGGCAGACCAAGGACACGATGCAGAGATTATATCTCTCGGCTGGCTTGGGAACGTCTTGGTGTCCCCCCGGAGGAGTTGGTGGAAGTGGCCGGGGAGAGGAACGTCTGGATCTCCCTGCTCAAAATGTTGCCCCCGCGACCCGGACCCAGATAAGTGTCGGAAAACGAAACGAAAATACATGGTCATGACTCCCCGTAAGGCCATTACCATACATAGGTCCTTATTTAAAGAAAACCTACAATCACAAATGCAGCATTTTCATTGTGTGTAGGTACAATTCCAACCATAAATAAAAATAATACAAGACCTATTTGACAAACTCGCTTTTTTTATTGGGCCATTCCCTCTAGGTTTTTTCCACACAAACAGCAAACCGGTATTGTTCTATTCTTTCAAATCAGTTAGCCCTGCACATATTTTGTTGTTTATACAAAAAATGCTTTTATTAAGGACTAATTTGAGTTAAATACTGACCTCAAAAACAAGTCATTCCATTGATTCGTGGATTCACTTAATGAAACTATCCCTAAACTTTGAAAATCAGTTTAAAAAATTGTTCAGGAAAGCTGTTATCTACTATTTTTAATTTCATATCAGAGCCAACTTTTCTTCTTCGTCTCTTTTCTCTCTCCCGCTCCTCTTCTTCCTTGGTGTTTAATGGTAGTCGGTATCCATAGAAGTCTGCCACTTACTGGACTACAACCAAACTCATAGTGCACTGTACAAACTATTTCCTATGGCCAACGGAAGTACTGGAGACAAGCTTCTATGGTTTTACATATTGGATACTTGGCATACTGGATACATAGTATGCGTACTGTAATGACAGAATCAAAAGTATAAATGAAAATGAATGAAATCGATTTTGATGGGACTTACATGTGCTCGACCAAATAATCAGATCTGATGTTCTGCAGTTTTCATTTCATCAGAATCAGTGGGGGTTTTTTTTGTTTTTTTTAAATCTTCATGCCAATAAAATTTGTCACCCATAGTTTAAAAATGCACTTAGTATGCAGCTATTGTGATACATCAAAGACAAACTGGAAAATAATTAAATTAGCTGGTAATTAAGGTTAGCCAAGAAAAAAAGTAGTGAAGTAAATTTGAGTATATTTGGGATTGAATTTAGAAAGGAGCAGGAAATGGAAATATTGAGATAAAGTGGAAGCGTTTAAAAATTGCATAATAATTGAGTCAGTGGTTAATTATTAATTATATTCTATAACTTTGTATACAGCTCAGTTACTGCTACTAAGTATGGTTTAATTTTCTTAACTTATTCTTTATTCAACACATACAATGAACATATATATTGTGAGGGAAATGTACAATCCATAATCCATTTGAAATTACACAATATATCCATTCAAATTTCCTCCATGCAAGGCTTAGTTAGTGTATGTATTGCTTTAAATGTGTCCTCCCAGTCTTCATCTATAATTATTACATTTGTTTCCAGTTCCCATCTTTCTTTTACATCTCTATTATTCTCATTAGAATTATGTTGAAGTGCTTTGTAGATTTTCGATATAACCCCTTTTTTTTGTTACTTCCTCTGTGAATGACATTAATAAATCCTCATTTGGATGGCTTTTTACAAATATTCCCCCATTCTTGGTGTTTCTGCAAATAATGTCTTAATTGTAGGAATTTATAATGGTCATGTGTCGAAAGATTAAATTCCCATCTAAGATTTATTAGTTTGCCCGAAGTTTGTATCCTAAGTCTGTAATGGATGGTACAAACCGGGTTATTTGCTATTTTTGTGGCCCTACAAATAAAACTCGACAGACTCATATTCTTTCGCACTACTGATCATATTTTCATCGTTCCTCTGATCCAGTCATTACCCATCTTTAGCCATTTCCAAGTCTTTTCTGTCAGGAATGGAAGTGTTTCCAAAGATAAATTCTGACATGCATTCTGTTCCATTCCCACCCACAGGGCCTCCCTCTCATTCGTTAGCCACATAATGATAGCTCTAATTTGTGCTGCCCAATAGTATTTTTCAAATTTGGTAAGTTCAACCCTCCCCTTTCTTTTGAGCAAAGAAGTGTGTTGTATTTAATTCTCGCTTTTTTATTTGGCCATATAATTTTTAATATAATTCTATCAATTTTTTTAAAACTTGGGGCAGGAACCACAATGGCCAACGCCTGGAACAGAAACAACAGCCTTGACAATATGTTAATTCTAACCACCTCAATTTTTCCAATCAGAGTCAGAGGTAAAATCTTCCATCTAGCCAAGTCATTCTATATCTCGGTTAACAATTCCCCATAGTTTGCTCCAAAGAGCTGTGATATTTTAGGACTAAGTATGGTTTAAATCCGAAAAGTATACATGTCGGATCCCTTGCTTTGAGTGTGGCATTGGATTTCCAATAGAGTTGTGACCGAATCTATTGACCGACAAACGATGCGAACCGAGTCACAGTTACGAGCTGTTCTTTTTTTTTTTCTGCGTTTCACACAGATGCACACACAAGCTCCTCTTGTGCTGCTCCACTGAGTGAGACGGGGAACAGGCACAAGGGGAGGAGCGCGGGAGAGTACACATGCGCTGCTCATTTTATATGCACATATCAAATTTGCCAAAGAACAAGAAGGAGAGGCCGAAGAAGCCATAAAGCATGGAACTGCTTTGTTGTTTCAGTGCTGTCATTTATATTGTTTCCACTTTATTTTGTTAATGTTTACAGTTAGTAAGCCTTGTTTGATCTGATGTGGCTCAGAGTCAAGGAGCTGATCTCCTGTTTTTGTCAAAGCAGCTCAGGTGTACACACCCGCAGGAGAGTAGTCCATTGCAAGGTTTATACTAGTGGTACTAGTGGGCTATATGGCTATATGTGGAAATATTTTTGTAAAAGTATTGAGTTTTTCTATCAAAATATTCTTGTGTGAAATGTTTTTCTCTAAAATTTGCACTAAAATCACTCAGGTGTACTACATGCATGTAGTGTACTAGCAGTACAGAACTACTGCGGTATGTGGTAACATTATTTCTATCTTGAGTACTAGATTTCTTAAAGGTGCTTTCAGTGATTTTTACATAAAAGAACGAGTGAGAGAAAAACCCACCACCCTTCCCCCTTTGCTCTCCACCTCCAGAGAGCAGAGGGCAGAGAGAGGCCCTGATTGGATTGAGCTTGAGTCCAACTGCAAAGCGGAGTGATTGGGAGAGCCTTGTTACTGACCAACCACTTGGTATTTTTTTCCAGCATTTTAGTTTTTATAATAGGCCACTGGAGAGATTTTTCACAAAATATTATTGTGAGTTTTCTGTTTTTTTAAAAATGTTCTTGTGTGGAAAATTTTGCACTAAAAGCAGTTTTGCATGGAAGTTCATTGTAGCCTACTTAGTTTGTTAGTTTGTTGTTCTTAGTTTTTTTAAGGTGTTGCATGAATAACATAAGTCACTGTAGCTTTTTTCAAAGCACATATATGGTGACACCTTGTGGAATGTGTACGATCTAGTCCACACGTGCCAAATGAAATTACAATCAATATTTCAGATTAATACAAACTCAGATATCCCACCAATAGAATATTTATAGGTGGGATGTTTAACTTTGAATAATTCTGATCTAAATTTTACCCTGTCATTCCTCCCAGCGATTATTTCCTGGATAAAAGAGTTACCCCCAGGCTGGCTTCTTGAAAATAAATAAATATAAAACTGAGCCAGTCTTTTGAAGGGCTCTTTGAAAGGAACGGATCCACAAGATCTGTCTCCCTTCAATAAACTGTAAATCCCATTTCTAATTTCCAATCTTCACATTCAATTCACATGAACATTTTCAATTCTCAGTGTTTTTCTCTTTGTGACTGTGATTTTTCTTAGCACATGTTGACCCATTTAACATCCAAAGGGAACAAACATGTTAAAAACTGCAAATAAATCATACAAAGAAACAAAGACTAGTTCTCATTATGCAGCATATAACTTTATCTTATCTACACCTCTCTCCTAATCAAGACCATGGACTGTTTCACTCTCATTGCTTGTGCAGCTTTGTTTCTGTATCTTGTCCCGAGTGACCACGTTCCCAGCTGGACCCCAGTCCCTGCTGACTTTGTCTTGTTGGAGGATGACTTGTCTAAACAGAAACCAGTTGCCCAATGAACGCGGAAAGCAAGTGTGAGGCGGCAATAATTTGGCCCTGTCCGTCACTGAGCTCATATGTTTGGCCTGTCATTGTTTTTCTCCAGTCACTTTAGTTACGGCTGGGTAAGTGCTTTCCTGTGTCCTCATCAGACAGCGGGTTAACCACACCCCTCGCCAAGCTCCTGTCTTCACCACTGACCGATTGCTTAAATAATCTGAAATAAGCCTCACTGTCTTTCAATGTTTGTTTTTGAGGCTCTGAATCTCATTTCATTTAATTCTGATGAGGCAGCTAGTAAAGTGTTGGCTGTCGTATTGCTGCTGCAGTCAACATTGCTCTTTGCATGCAGAACCAGCCTTTATGTCTTTGGGTTTTTGCGCTAAATATACTGTATATTTGACAGAATTGTTTGGGATGAGTGTCATTTGTTAAAATTGTTTGGACAGACGGCAAACCCCTCAGTATAAAGCTTACACAGCCATTATCCTGGCTTCAAAAATCCTGTGTCCTGCTGGTTCAGCACCGGTCAATGGACTTCAAAACACAACTTTTCATTCATGTTCGGTGTGATTGTGCTTTAAACTTTCTGTCTGCAAATGTGTCCAAAGGTATGTGGATCAGTGTCTATTTAAACAACATGCTTGGGAATTGAATCAGGCCATGAGGCTACTGGATTTTCCCCACTGGGTAAAAGCAGCATATGTGAACAAATCTGAATATATTGTAAGGAAGAAAAGAAAGAAAGCTTAACATAGCAACTATGTTAGCAGTCGTAATCTTTGTTGAAGAGTCCATATGGGCTTGTTTAAAGTGTAGCGCACACACGCACATAAACGATGCATTATACATGCCTGCTATTCAAAGAAAATCTCTGAATCTGTTTCATCAGTACATGTTTGAAGCAGTGCTGTCCATGTTACGGCTACTTTAAGAGAATGGGCACAGCATCAGTTGTAAATTACTCAATGATGTGTATTGATCAGTGGTGGGTTTAATGCAGGGTAGTGCCTGCCAGTTGGTTGATGAGCACGCCGTGGCCCTTTTGACATATTTATGCCCTTCTCTTCCTTCTCTTACCAACCAACCCATTTCTTGCATCATACCCAGCAGAGGGATGTGAGCCGATGTGGGTCATAAGGTTCATGTACATCTATAAAAGAGATGATACAGAAATCGGAGAGTGCCTCAGGTTTAAGAGAATGGGCTCGTGCAAATAGTCCAACTCCCCGTCAGATCGGCGCAGCGGTAGAGTGCGGGGCAGCTGGGGTTGTGTCGTGGAGGTGGGGTCTGTCCCATGTGTCGGCTGTCTGATGGAAGGAAGAGGGGCTCAGCACAGCCAGTATGAAAGGACACAGAGTGCTGCGCAGAGAGACACTGAAGGCATGCAGCGACACAGCAGCATGGATGTTTAAAGAGGCTGCAAGGGAGATGGCTATTGGTGAGGTAAGAATGCTGAAACGAGACCGGCTACAAAGAAAAACGGCTGCGTACTCAATGCATCCTCTTGTTTCTGTTATTATGAGTGAGTCTTCGCTGTGTTTATGTGTTTATGTGATATAACTCAATGAAATGTTTGTCAGTATTTTAGTACTCGAAAGCTTTTTATAGCATATATTCTAGCAATATAGTGTATGGTGATTGGTTGCACTGATTAAAGGTGCCTTATCTTTCTTCTTTCTCCAAGTGCATTATGTATGAGGTCTCCAGAGACCTGAGGTTAGAGATCTGGCCAACATGTTATTGGACAACACTCTTCAAAAGCTACAGCATGTGACTTTGCAGTGGAGTTTGTAAGCCATCGCCATGCTCTCTCCGTGGAATTTTTATCTTCTTCTCCCCATGTCCTTACCGATTTCACTTTGTGTCAATGCCCTGACCAGAAATAGTGTCAAAGAAAGACAACAGCCAAAATCTGGCACAGCAGTAAGGACTGATCCCATGGTTGGAACTGAACATGATGACTTCCTGAGTCTCCCTTTGAGTTGGCCTTTATCATCATCTGAGCTATCAGATAGACAAGGTGTGATTGGTGAGTACGCTGACTTACAGGAGAGCACAGAAACTTCCTTTGTGTATCCTGATGAGGGGGGACTCATCATATCCAGACTCACCGATAGTGCTGCAGAAGATGCTACTTCCGAAGAAAGTACACAGCCCAAACAACAAACATTAATGCAGCCAGATGAGGGCAGGAATGGATCCTTATTGCTATCTACACAGAATGGAGATAATCAGCCAACATTCCCTGCTTTACAAAAAGAAAGTGCTCTTAATGGCCAGGTACCTTTTTTTTCCTCTGGCTCACCTCCATCAGACCAAGACTCCACTTCACAACTGTCTGCGGGACCCGTGCCCAGCCCAGAGCACCTAACTCCACAAGTAGCTACTGGCAATTGGGAATGGACCACAGGCCCATCTTTTGTCACGCAGGGGACAACAAAGGAGACTGTCAGGCTAAAAGAAACTGGAGATGGAGTGTTTGATGTTTTGCACACTGCAGCTGTCAGCATGGCGAAACATACAGGTAAGAGTCCATCTTTTGATGACATTGGATGTATCCATCATTTACAATATCAGTAACACTTGTAACTTACAGTGCGCGATCGTTTTAGAGCCATAGGATTCAGAGTGTGGCCTTGTCCTCATTCAATGCCAAAAATAGAATATAAAAGATTCAAGCCTGTGGCTGCAGTGTTTGTGATATGTATTCTGCTGACAGAGCTGTTTTGCATTACTCAATCCAAGCTTTCGCCCACTCAAAAATCTCACCCTAACTTCCCAAAACCTCTCCCAATCTATTAAAAAGGGATTCTTGAGCTCATTCCACCACTACCGTCTTCATGCACACAGAGGTCCTTGGTTAATGTGGAAGACAACTTCACATGCAGTATTTGCTGTACACACAGAGACACATGATGGCACCCACTTGTCAAAGCATATGATGTGTTGTGTCCACAAGCATCAGTGAAGGAAGGCTTTGACAGAACTGTGTGAGAAATTTAACCTGCCCCCAACAGCCTAATTGTATTTAATACCAGTTACAATTTTCTGCCTAGTTGTAGTTTAAACAATCAACTTGTGAAACTGGATGATCAACATGTAATGGTTTTAACAAGTGATTTTCTGCTGAACTCGATTAAAATCCCTTCTTTAAAAACTCTCCCAATGCTAGTTTGCAATTTTCTGCATTGACATGATCACTTCACTACTAAAAAAAGAGCAGAAATAGGACACATCCCAAATGCACTTAACCAAGTAGGTTCCTGATTCTGGGTGGCTCCATGCAGTTCATTATGAACATTATATCAAATAAAATGAGATGCTTGCATTATTTATTGTTTGGACAATTACACGGTTAGGTGTGAAAGTGAAATGATTCTTGTTAAAAAGGTACAACAGTAATGATAGTATTACACCTTGTTGACCATAATTAATAATGACCACACAACATGACAGCTACATTGAGGTCAATACAGGCTAATCAACTCAAATCTCTCTCTCTCTCTCTCTCTCTCTCTCTCTCTCTCTCTCTCTCTCTCCCTCTGTTACATACAACATACACATACACAGTACTTGCTGATGCCCCTACTCTCTCTATGACCCAGTTAGACATTTCCAGTTACAAGCCCACTCTGTTTTATTATGGATTAACTTCATGCTGATTCTCCCCTACTCTCTCTCTCTCTGTGGACAATCTAGCCAATAAACACATATTTTACATTGGCATGTGTTTATTGGCTAGATCACATGGCTATTTTTATCTGTGAATAAATGTCATCACTATTAATGTTGTCATTTAAGCACCTAAAAGTAGATATGTAATGCAAAGACCATATATAGCCACATTAGTAGTTAGGCTAAATGTTTGGTAAAGTTGATCTATAACCCCAACCAGAGCTGTCCATACCATTAAGGGGGTGCTAGACCTGCTGCAGTCTGCTGATTGGTCCACAGAATTGTCACTTTGCTGTGAAGGTTAGGTTGTCTTGCTGCTCACGGCCTGCAACCTTTTCCCAAACAGAACCTGTCTACTCTGTGTGATAAACAGCCATATGCTGACAACAAACAACAGAAAATGCTGGACTCCTCCATTTTTTCCTTTGTTGTTACCGTTTCTTTGTCAACTTTATCAGAGGAATACACGGTGTCGTGTTGCTATGATGTCACGCTCCTTACATAGCTGACACAGTCAGCTGGAAATGCCTGCCTTTAATGACCTTAATGTTCTCAAGTGTGCCATACTGAACTGTACTGAACTGTACTGAACAGTGCTGCTTGGTGAAAATGTGGCTTAATTGTTGCCCTATCAAGAAAAATAAAATCCTCTTGCATTTTCACTGACTTAGTTTATGGTGTCAGCATGGTTTCTACATTCGCTAGCTAAAAATTTCAAGTTATATCCGTATTTAAATGGTCTGAAAAAATGGTAAAAAAATTTTTTTGTTTGACGTTGAAATAAGAGTTAACTTGGTAATGACTCATTTCATTGTGGTTCCTTTACAGATAAGTCTGAAGATGATGACCTACTTGTCTCAAAGACCAATGCCACAGTCTCGTTTGATGAAAACATGCACATATCTGGCACACCCTGCAAAACACCAAACCAATCCTGGACTCCCTCCTACTCAGAAGATTTTACTCCCAACGAGTCCCTGAACCCCTCCCTAGCTCTCAGCCCTGTTCTTCTTGTCCCTCTGTATTCAGACTGGAACTCTGCCCTTGCTACATGGGGATTTGCATGGGAAGCACACATCTATGGTCTGGGGTCTGTCTTCACCATGTTTAGCCTAATCTCTGTGGTCTGCTTGCTAGGCCTGCCCCTACGGTGTCCATCAGGAATACCCTACCTCACCCTGCTGCACTTGTTTCTCCTAGCATTTGCAGGGATCCAAGCTTTCAGTTTGCTCTACGATGCTTACAGTCACCAAGATCGTCTTCCCCCTCTGTGCTCCCTGCTGCTCTCTGAGCTTCCTTTACCCTGTTTGATCTCTGCCTTCTCCCTGACCATCCTGCTTCTCTCCTTGCGCTCACGCATGCATCTGTCACTTCCACTTGCTAATTTCTCCTCATTTTCAGTGTTGCCCAAGCCTTGTCTTTTACTGTGTCTGTCTCTGGTGCATTTTGCTGTCTCTTTAGGCTGTGTTGGCATACTCCAGCTCTTCCCCAGCCTCCCCACTATGATCCTGCTATTTCCTCACTGTATGTTTGTATGTCTCACAATCTTTGTCTCATGCCCCTATCTCATCTTTTACTGCCTAATCCAAGTCAACACAAAACACATCTACAGACTGAATGACAGTGGGGAGAGTGGTGGATCTCCTCAAATGATGGGATCTGCAAGTTGCCCCTTTGCCAAAGTGGAGGACTTTAAAAGGGCAGCAGGAGCTGGAGTAGGGGCGTCCTTGTGTTTGTTAGGATGTGGAGGCTTCTGGCTTTATGGGATCCTGCATGCTCTTGGTCTGGGAGGGATTGAAGGCTATGGGTTCCAGCCTTGGCCCTGGTGGGGCTATCAGATAGGCTGCAGGCTCTGTGAGGTGGGGGTGTGTCTCGGTTTGTCTCTCATTGGCTCACAACCTCTATTCTGCCAAAACAGCTCTTCTGTCAAGACCATAACTCACCCTCGGGCAGGATCTTGGTCGCGCCTCTCCTGCAGCTCCCCTTCTCGAGGGCCCACCTCGCCATGTCAGGTAGATGCAAGTTCTCCTGTTCTCTCCTCTCATAAATCCTGTTCCCAGAATAAGCAGGACAAGTTAGTGATCTGTGACATCACCACTAAGGGACAATCAGAGGCTCTTCCTCTTTTTTCAATGGCGAATTCTCCTGGAAATGGGCTGGATATGGTCTCTAAGTGCAGCCAAACCCAAAACACTGTACTACCTCTACCTACACCCCCAATTCCACCACACAAGCTTAAAAATATAGCTGAGTCTAAACTATCATCACTGGATAGCTTACAGCTGGAGACTGATTCAACTATTGACCTGCGGCCACCATCACCCATAAACTTATCCCGCAGCATTGACCAGGCTTTGTTCAATGAATCCCTTTTCTCTCCTAGTATCTTTGGGCTCCCACGACTTTTCCATGCATCTTCCAGCATCTCTTTGAGTTCTCCTTGCCAAAGCTTGTCAAAGCATGGGTCTAGCTCTGCAAAAAATGCACTGTACCGTACCTCTTCCTGTGGAGATGTAGACCAAGAGAATGCCCTGACCAGTTCAAGACCTTCCCAGCCACATTTCTCTTTGTCATCTCAAAGTAAACCACCAAGGTCCCCAGTGCAATTGGATTGGAAAGGGAGTGTGTCTGGCTCAACTCAGGGTTTGTGCAGCCACCCTAAGGAGACAGGAAAGCTCCACCATCATTCGTGGACCAACAGAGGTCAAAACTTTGCCCAAGGTAGCCTTCCACGAGCAATTCCCCACCTGTCTTGCCATAGGCATTACAGAACCCTGAGTTTAGCCTCCCAGGACAGTCCCGGCTCTGGCAGGCTGGCAGGGACTAAACACCTGAGTGAAAGCAAACAGCTGGAGTGGGATGTGGCTGTACAGGCAGAGTTTGTCAATGTCTGCAAACAAATTGATGCTCTGAGTGTTTGCAGTGACACTATTGAACTATAGAAAGGCCTTTTGCCACTGGAATGTATGTGATCTTGCACAGAAAAAGTACTCAGAGTATGTGCGATTAAGGAATTAAATCTGAGAAAGTTGAAAAGTTGAAAAGTATTTAGTAACTTCACCAAGCGGTTTTCTATGCGGTATTTTTTTTTTTATACTCTAGAACTATTCTAACTTGAATTCTCATCCAGCTAGACATTTGTCAATGTCAGTCGTCAAGAAATAGACTTTAGCAGTAGTATTAATATTTGTGCAAATGACATGTTCACCATTTTTTGCAGAGCCCTCTTCATGATTCAGCTGACAAACAACATGGGTCCAAGCAAAGTTTAATTTATAACAAACGATCTACTGTTGTGGTTTTCAAGAGGACTTAAGCCCCTTGGACCCCCTCCTTTGTTGTGATAGTAGGACCAAATTTCAACTATAGTGATAAATGATATGAGGAAATATAACATAATAGTATATTACATATATTGTTATGTAATTATATAATACAGTATGTGATGTTCAAACACCTTCCTATACCATTTGATTGTGTATTTATCTTAACATGCTGTCATACTTTCCTCATAGGATTATTATATGTTATTTCAGTGTGGTGTAATAAACAAGGAAAATTAATATATACTTAAAAGGACTTTTTCATCCATGTTGTTTCCTTTTTTTCTGTCTTTAAAACTTTTGAGTGCAGTCACTGAAACATTATTAGTCCATACTGTCAAAGCAATGATTTGATATACACATTATCTCTCGATGTGCATTCTCAAGGTAAGAACCTCTGGTTAAAACATTTATTTGAAAAATGCTAGCTGTAGTTAAATTATGAATATGTTCTGTCCTCCTGGGGGAATAACAAAAAACACTTAAACAAGAGACAACAATCAATGCCAGTGATCAATGACTTTTTGCTTTATAAGCTTTTAGAGCTATGACTTAAACACATCAAAATACCCTTGTCAATACTGTCTTTATTCAACACTATTTACAGTAAATAAAATTTTGAATCCTCAGGATGGATGACATATATTTTTGTTTTCAGTATCCCTCAAGGAAAAACAGGTTTCAAATAAATTTTTCAACCAGTACATTAGCTCATTTAAATGTCTGAAAATATTGCAATCACATTAAAAACTAATAAATAACCTTTTTTATCTACAAATTTCTAAAGAAAGAGATCCTGTTAGTACCCTCCATTTACTCATTAGTCTTATTTTACTGACTCATTTATGTTTTTCAAAATACTGAGCCTGAAAAATGACTACCTACATTATGTACAGTCCATGTCATT
Source organism: Mola mola (assembly GCA_001698575.1). Taxonomy (NCBI): domain Eukaryota; kingdom Metazoa; phylum Chordata; class Actinopteri; order Tetraodontiformes; family Molidae; genus Mola; species Mola mola. The sequence goes on from KV751345.1 coordinate 7,786,527, forward strand.
AGTAATATTATTTGCAAAATGCAATTACGGAAGGTCACAACATTTCTAGCAAATGTGACTCAAACTGATTTGTATTATAAATATATACATGAGGATGATTCATGGTGTTATCAGATACATGAACGTTAAAGAAAGATGAACAGAGGAAACTCCAGAGTGAGATTACTGATGACTGCTCCTTGCTACAAATGGACTGTGCAGCAAATTCAAAGAGCACACCAGCTTTGGGGTGAGATTACATGCAGACTGTTCAGAGCAGAGAAGGTAAAAAATAAAAAAGTCATCTTTCAGACGAGTCCCATTAACATTTCTTGAACAACAAAAACAACCCCTGCAGTGAGAACATAATGGTAATAGTACTATGTGAACCATATGTTTCATTCTTGCTAAGTAAGCTTCAGAGAAAGGCTAGAAAATGTGACCATACATAGAGTATGATTCAAGTATGATTCATATTACACTGCATTTTACATAGCAGAAAGTTATTTTAAAGCTATTTCACTTTAACTTTCCTCAGTTCATTGGAATAGAGCATAACATTTAAAACTCGTCTCGTCTCGTCTCGTCTCGTTTTCTGCCGCTTATCTGGGTCGCGGACTTTCCTCAGTTCATTGGAATAGAGCATAACATTTAAAACTTTATACTAAAAACATACTTCTGTCTTTTTTCAGTAAAAAAGCTGAATCTGACAATTAGATTTCCTGCAAAAAAATTAATTCTTTATATAAACAATATTTTTTTCTTGTTAAGAGGGATCAGTAGGAAAGTTTATTACATTGCCACCATTACACCTTTACACATGAGACAGATAGAAGAAGACGGATAGAGAGTTCATGTAATGGACATGCCTGCACACAAACTAAAGTATTTGACTCTCTGTTGACCTTCAGACTATGTTAAAATGTTTTCTTTTGTTTGTCTCAGACATGCTTTTTGAAGTTTAATCACATGCGCCCGGTGCATCTGCTCATAGTTGCTGGGGCCGGTACGCTAGGTCCTGATCGAGCATGTCCTCTTCCTACTGCCTCAGTAAAGCCGCTTTTCGTAACTAGGTGTGAAAAGAAAAAAAGAAATGTGTTGTGGTCACACTTCGCCTCTACAACAAGGAAATCTTGAATGGAGATGAATGAATGAAAGAAGATGGAATGTGATGACCACATGGGATGTACTTACATGGAACAAAAGAATATCTAATGTGATAGCATGGGTAAGAAAAGAGGAAGAGAAAAGACAAATTTGATGCCTGAGGCAAATTACATTCCATTTGACAGTAATGGATTTTTGAATCTCAGTGCCATTGGTGTTACAAAACGTCACATTCAGAGAGGAAAAAGCTACCAAAAAATATTTAAACTGTATAGAAGATAAAAAAAAGAAGTACATAGAGAAAGAAGGAGTTGGAAGAGGAGGGGGAATGCTTGGAAGGTTGGGGTCAGACTTACGAGTGGAGGCCGTGGACCCCTCCCTCCATCTGAGCAGACATCGTTCGTTTCTCAAACTTCAGCTCTCCTGAGTACATCATTGACCTGGCACAAAGGTTCCCACTCGTCAAAAGCCCTTACACGGTCAAAACGTGCAGCAAACACACAAACATGATTGCACATTTTTACCGTAAAATGGACAAACTCTTTGCTCCTATGTCCTGACAGCCATGTTGGATCCCAGCAATGAGGTAAGGAACAAACTTATGTATGGAGCCTTTATCTTGTACTGATCCCGAGACACCTTGAGCCACCTTCACCTTATCTCCCTCACTGCACACACAAGCATAATTCATACTGAGTAAAAGATAGGACATCCAACTACTCATCATGTGAAAAGAGCCCCCTCTCCCCCACCTGAAGTAACGTTTCTGGCTATTATTTTTTTCCATGGCATCCAAAGAGCCCATTCCTCTGTACTTTTTCAGACGCACACCATCAGAAAAGAAATATTCTCCTGGAGCTTCGGTGGTTGCCGCGAGCAAGGACCCCATCATCACTTGGGACAGGACAAAACATTGTTGGATGGCAAAGGGCAACAGGGAAGGGCAAAAATTAACCAAAAATCAAAGATTTGAGGACAGAATTTTTTTTTCTACCTGTTGATGCTCCCAGGGCTAGAGCTTTGACCACGTGTCCAACAGTCTGAATTCCTCCATCAGCGATTACTGGCACCCCAAAACGTCGGGCATACTCTGCAACCTTGTACACCGATGTACCTTGGGGTCGTCCACATGCCATCACTGAGGAGTGCACAACATGACCAGAGAATATCCTCAATATAACTGAGATCAATGCAATATGTTTCCCTATGTACAAGGTTTTTATCTTAAATCCAACAGGTGTACACTGTGCTGTTCTCTTTATTTTACCTTCCTGGGTGATGCAGATGGAGCCACAGCCCATGCCCACCCTGAGGGCATCCACACCAGCATCTATGAGATTTTTTGCCTGGGCTGCTGTCACCACTAGGGAGAGACAGTCAGACAGAAATGAGTTCAGTTAGAGAGAAGGGAATGGTCACAGGTCTTAAAGAGTTTTAAGAGCAGCCGTGAAACTAAGGTGCGCTTACCATTTCCTCCTACGACCTGCAGCTCAGGATATTTCTGTTTGATATAGTTGATCGTGTTGATTTGATACACTGAGTTTCCTTGGGAGGAATCCTAAAAAATGAAATAGAGGGGGAGGACCAACTGTATAGAATGAACTACAAGTTAAAGCAACAAACTCATCTCTTACACTGATTTTTATTACTGTTTGTGCATTTACATCAGAATCAAATCATTAACCAACTGGAAGCCCACAGTCAAAACCTACCAGGACAACCACATCTACCCCAGCCTGCATGAGGAGGTCCAGTCGGTACTTGTCATCTTCCCTCGTACCAATAGCAGCTCCACACAGCAGCTGTTTGCGGGAGTCTTTGGAAGCCAGAGGATAATCCCTGTTCTTCTTCAAGTCGGTCCTAGCAATGATGGCTACCAGCTCATCACTGTCATTCACTATGGGGAGCTTACCTAGGTGAGACAGAGCATTAAAATGACTTAAAGAAGATTTTTTTCAAGACCAGGTCCTGATACAATTTTTCTCTATAGAAACATGAGCTGCTTTACGGATTTACCTTTCTTGCTACGTTGTAGTATATCATTAGCTTCTTTTAGTGTGACTCCAGCAGGTGCAACAACTAAATCTTCTCGTTTTGTCATTGCCTGAATCAAAAAGTGGGTCAAAAAGATTCAGAAAGTACACATTCATTTATTATTATTTTTTTTTTTACATCATACAAATGGTAACAATACTACTACAGATTACATTAATTAATATTTCCAATGCAGTATTAAACATACATTGATTAATGTGTCATGTAATCACTTACTTACAGTCCTTATGTTTACTAAAATATTTATTTGATAGTTTTAACCTCCTATTAACGTTAGTTAACACACTAAGGGCCTTTAACTAACAGGTAAATAATACAATGAGAAGCATTTGGATGACCACCTAACCCTAACCCTAATAAACCAATTAATGGTTTATTAAGCTTAATGAAGCATTTATTAATGATCTTTGTCACCCTTATTTTAAAGTTGAAAATATATCCCATAAGACCAGTGAATAAGCATGACTTAACACAATAAATCATTTATTAACCTCAGTTAAGCATTTATTAATGCCTCCATGCATCCCGTAAATGACATTTACCTGTTTGGTTTTGAACTATTGATGTTTGAATTAGTATCTTAGTTATCATGAAGATCATTAATAAATGATTAGATCGCACCTTAAATAACTGTTAGTGAATGCCTATTACTACATTAACTAATGTTAATTAATGTATCTCCTGCCTATAGTACATGCAACACATCAGTTACACACCCACCTCCTCCAGGGGTCTGTCATGGTCCTTCTCCGACAGAAAATCTATGTCTCTGGAGGTGACTATGCCGACCAGCTTGCTGCCCATTTTGCCTGTCTCTGTGACAGGGATCCCAGAGAAACCATGCCGATTCTTTGCTTCAAACACGTCTCCCACTGTGTGCTGGGGGCTCATTACCACTGGGTCTGTAATGAAGCCCTGCTCAAATTTCTGCAGAGAACAAATGCATGAGTATTGAGGGATTAAGAGGCATTGACTGTGTATTTTTTTGAAAATCTGATTTTATTTGAAAGTAGCATCACAGATGGCTTTCTCTGTCTGTTATGTGCTCAGTGGTCCACCTTACCTTGACTTTGCGCACCTCATTGGCCTGGAACTCAGCAGTACAGTTATGATGAATTATCCCAATGCCACCCATCAACTGAAAGACAATCGGAAACATAAGATAAGTTAAATTATCTGAAAACAATGAGAAGAACCATGGCTGTTAATGCAGTGTGTAAGTGTGTGAGTGCAGTGCTTGTACTCACTGCCATGGCGATGGCCATGGATGACTCTGTGACAGTATCCATGGGAGATGAAATTAGAGGGGTCTTCAGTGTTATCTTCCTTGTTAATGCAGATGTTAGATCCTATAATGGTATGTATTTAGAAGCAAAGCATCATCTGATGATCTTAAAACACTGACACAACATGCATAAATATCAAAGTCAATCTAAAATATAATTTTAAATATGACCTGCAGCATACTATGTACAACTTAAAAGCTATATGTGTTGAGTAAGAGTAATCAACATTCTGATCAATTTGCAAACAAAGTCCTTCCGTTGTTGCTGCAGCACAAATGCAACACATTTGCCGACCAACTGTAAAACTTGTTTATATTTCGCAACACAATGAGCCTAAATGCAAATTTGGGTGCCCCGACATGAGTTGTTCTTGTTTACAACACCTGCTAACCACTGTTAACCCATGTGGTCTAGGCATGAAATTAATTAACTGTCCCAGCAGAGTTTGCAGAGACAAAAACAGAGCAAGCACAATAAACAAGCCTGAGCTCAAAGGATCATAACAAAGAGTTAGTGATTAATTTTTTTAAGGATTACAACATTAGCTGTCTGGGCTTGTGAATTATTGAGAGTATCATGA
>KV751345.1:7791603-7807382 GCA_001698575.1 Mola mola
ATGCTGGACTGTGTTATGATACTCACCACTTCCTCAGAAGTAAAGTCTATGAAACCAGGAAGGATCAGAAAGTCACTGAGAGGAGAAACAAAACAGCTGCATGTGGGTCAAGGAAACAACATCTTGATTTAAAACTTTAAACGTAATAGAAAACATAAACACAAATAACAATCAATAGAGCCTTCAGGACATTAAACTAACACACTGATGTGTGCACAAACACACACACGCACACACACACACACACACACACACACACACACATTACTTTTAATGTGTGATACCACTCAAAGTCATCTTTGAAGCAAGCATTACTCATTTTAATCCTCCATATTAAATCCAAGCAGATGTGTCATCACTGACAGCACTAGACATTTAATGGAAGATGTTGCATAACTCTCATGTGTATTATGTATGTACACATGGATGCATACAAGCCATGCATGCACCAGCATCTGTCTCCTTGTGTTAAGTGTGCAGCATCATAAGATGCAAGATCATAATAGCCGGTGGTAAAAGTATATATGTGCATGTTTTTTCATTAGCATTTCTTACTTGTATGTAAGCCCGTCGCCGATAGAGAAGAGCTGTTGTGCTGTCAGACCATCCTCAGGAACATAACCTAAAAAAAAAACGTACAAGGTCTGAATTTGTTAAAATTTGTTAAAAAAGAAAAAAAAAGATAAATATATACTGTGTATACAGTGTATATGAGATAATCATTGGATAACAAATATTTTATTATAAACCTTCATGATAATTGATAACCTTGACAGCGATGTCAATTCTTGTTTTAGATTTAGAATATTTCATAGATTGTATTGATTATTTCAACACAATTCGTCCCTTGTGAGATATGTTCTTTACGCCCTGACCTCTTTTTCATTCACTGATGCTTGTAGCAAATCTAATTAAACATGCTGGAGACAGGAAATACTAACAAGAGGAATGCGTTCTTTTAGACCGCAGTACAGCAGGTAAGAGGATTTGGTTTGCTGCCCAGGTAGCTGGTAAATGAGCTTTCAAAACGACAAACCAATCCTACTAGAAAACGAAAACACGTCCGTTGCTGCTGGAGGTGCAGTGTTTACGAGTTTTCAGGCTTCCCACAGTCGCCCCTGCCACATTGTGGTCAAGCAAGAGTGCAAGACTGACCTCTCTGGTTCGTATCCAGCTTGGATACGTGTAGCACTGTACCGCTGGGCTGCAGTCTCGTGCCCATGCCCATGTGGCGTTGAGTGGGAATAGGCCCCAAAGGGATGAGGTTGCTCCCCGTCTCTGTTGGAGATGCGCGGCCGTGCAGGTTCCGTGTCCCCTACGATCCTCCGGTAGTCGATTTGGTAATTGTCCCTCTCCCCATCTCCGAACCGGTGACCCTCCATCTCCAGGAAATCCAGGGCGACGTGTTACACAGGGCCCCACCACAGCTCTATCTCTCTCTCTCTCTCTCAGGCTCACACACTCTTCAAGTACTTCTGACTTGTTTCATACACAGAGATCACAGCAGCAACTCTCAGCACACACGCTCAAGTTGCTCTTCGATAATTAGCATTCATAAATGCCTAATGCTTTGAATGCATACTCACACACCTTTCAGGCACACCTGGCGTGGGAGGGGGCTGACCTGTCATCTGTTTTGTGACCAGCGGAGCAGTCAACAAAGAAAAAGACAGAAATCCAAGCTTTCAAAGTTTTCAAAAAAATCCTAAACGTGTTTGTAATCCACTTTGTCAGCTCTCATCCTGGGATTTTGAGGCCACTAAGGCCCTCAGACAGTGGGCACAGACACTTTGTGGATTGAAGCCGACTACACCTGTGTTCTCTCTAGCTGGAGTCGCGAGTGACTGGGAAGGAGCGCTGGGTCTTGGATCTCGGATGACAGGAGTCCCAGTGGGGCCCCAGAATGCATCGCTGCTTGGTTTTCTGTTGAGCTTCTCTCCCCTCCGTTCTCCTGATGCTTGTTGAGCTTAACTCTGTTTCTGACAGTAGCAGACGTCACTCTCCCACAAAGAGGATTGGAAGCATTAGTACAGGATGGGGTGGGGTGACATGGGTCTGAATAGGGTGGAGTGAGGCAGTAGCACTAAAGAAGAAAAGGATGCGTCAAGATGACACTTGAACACACTTTCCCTCCATGGAAGATTACCATGGTGTAGAGGTGTGTGCGTGTCGGGGTGGGGGTGGAAGGAGACAGAGCTGTGAATGAGGCTAAGGTCAAATCCCAGAATACTGTTACGCCGCCAGCCTGTGCCTTTCAGACAGAGTAGAGGCAGACTGTTAGAAAGACATAGTGTCCATGTGTATTTGTGTATTTATGCAGAAGATTTTACCACCACAAAAGCCAAGTCAACGAATACAAGAGAAGGTGTTTTGTAAGGCCTTTGCACATGTATGTTCTCCCTTTCCAAATATCTTTGTGTGTCAATCAGGCTGTTGTTGAATGATGAGAAAAACAAACAAGAATCCTTTAAATTTAACTGAGGCAGGAGAGCAATTTGTTGCCCGGGATGCCCTCGACACCATCATCTGCAGGTGACTGACTGACTGCTTGTGACAGTTACTGAGGAATTGAACCAGAAAAGCCTCTTAGCCAGTCTCTGTCTCTCTCTGCGCCCCATCCCACCGGAGGAAACAAGCAATGGCCCTATGTCTCCTTCCTATTATTACCAATAGAAAGCATGTCTGTTGCTGATAATTGAGACACCACACCACATTTCTTTGAGAAATTAAAAAAGAAGAGAAGGGACGGAATAAAAGAGATATTTCTTTTAATGACTTCGTAACACAAGAAAAAAAAACAACATAAGTGCAAATGAATAAAAAAATGAATAAAAATTTTTGAGTGTAGGAATAGCAGAGATAGCCGTCCGCAACCTCTGTCCATAAAATGCAAAAAAGCTGGAGTTGCTTTAGAATTTTCGACCTGAGAGAAAAGAAAGTAAAATTGAACAAGCTTGCAGAATTCAAAGCTGAAACCATGTTTTAGTGTTTTGTCTTAGCTTCTACCGAGCCTCTCCACCAGTTCCCGGTAATGTGTTTTGAGGATGTCGTAGAAAGCTGCTTTGACCTTCATCCCTCCCGCTCGAAATGTCCTCTCATAAAGCATTCTCATTTTATCCTGGCTCGTCGTCTTGGCTTTGATCGCTGAGTAGGTTTCCCCATGGACCATGTCTCCAAGCTCCTCCACTAGTGCCAGTACCTCGGAAACGCTTTGAATTAACTCTGCCATGTTGCCATCGACAAACTTTGCTTTTTCCAAAATATTACAGTAGGCAGAGAGAGCATAATTCAATTAGTAATGATTATTCATGATTTTTAATATCAATGTCATCGTTTTGATGAGAAACATAAGCACAAAAGGGCTGTCATAGAGCATCATACTCACATTTATCTGCATCACTCATTTCTTCACCACTAACAGTAACAGAATCCTGCTGACAATTAAAAAAAAAAAAAAAAATCAATCCATATTGTATAATTTATCATACCAGTGTGTTGATAAATGTATTATATAGTAGTTACAATAACCATTATGACTGAACGACTTTAGGTTAATTATGTTGTGTGAATGACAGGAGTAGGATAAGGGTGTAATACAGATTCCCCTTCAAAACAATAGTAAATAGTACATTAACAGTATCGTACAAACAAATAATTTAAAAATATCTCTGTGTTTTATATGACATCTGTCTAGTGTTCTCAGGGCTTATGATTAATCTGTTAGTACTCATCTGTTTGTAGCTTCCTGTGAGGCAAAAATCAAAATGCATTGTGCATACCTGCTTTGAAGGCTGTTCAGTTTTTATGAATCTGACGTGATCCATCACATCGTCTTTTGATTTTGACTGCGTTGCTACAGAGAACCATGTATGGTTATTTTCTTTTGGAACGTAAGGAGTCATTTTGGAGAGATTAATCACCTCAGTGAGATTACCTGGCGCCTGAAGAGGACAACTGAATGACACACTTGTTTGCAAGTGTGGATCTCTGGTTTGTGAGTCCTACAAAGAAAAAGGTGGAGAAGACGACATGAACAGCATAAACCAGTTGAAAGCAAATCGTGTGTCCTGTGTGGTTTGAACCGTATCTCATGTTTTTGAAGTGAAATGTACGAGTTGTACCAGTATAGTCAAGACGTGGTGGACAGCAGCATACATTCCCTTCTTGTGCTTCGACAGCACACCCTCTGTGATTTTGAGGCATTCTGGAATACAGGCTCAGTGTTCATAGTGTACATGCAAAGCAGGGTACGAATATTACATGAACTGCCATTCACGCTCGAGGCTTCTTATTTGATATAATATGAAGTACCATATCTAGTATAAGTTGTCCTAAAGTAATCACCTTACCTGAGCCAATGGGTGGCCTAAATAAATAAATTGCTCTGTACATTCAAGTGTAGTGGTCGTAATCATATGCATCTGAGAATTAAATATTTACATTATTGACTTATCAAAATTTGGACCTACCAATTTGCTAGAGGCAGTCTACATGGAATAAAATCATACATCCCATACACCAGCAAATAGAAGGTAGAAACAAACAAACAAAAACAACCTACAGGCTGTTTCAATTTAAAATATGCATTAGAAAAGATATGAATATCAAGTTTTATCTACAGTAAAATCTGTCTTTCAGTTAAGGTCTGGTGTGACTGACTGACAATAATGAGCAAGGGGACCAAAGTGGCTGGCAGGGAGGGATGAAACTATCTGGTAAAACATTAAGCCAATTATATTAACAGGTCCACGCCCACCCCAGCCTGGGCCATTGGCTACAGGACAGGATGGGCCTATCAGGCAAGACACACAACAATGAACGCTCTACTGTTGTGTTTTTCTCTGTTTAAATAGGACTACTTTATGATTTATCTGCAAAGAACAACTCTCCTGATGACCAGCCTGCCCTTGGAATGTGAGCAACAGCAAGCTTTGTATCAAAATATGCACATATTTATGTGGAAACATGTTCATGTTTCAGTTTCAGTTACACAATAATGCCTGTAAAAAAGCTACAATCCTGGTTGTTTTAGCAAAGCTGATAAGCAAATCTAAAATCAAAGAGTATTGGAGGAAATGTGATTAGTATCATCTAAATCTACGGAAATATCAACTATATAAAAAACTAATGTCTGGCTATTATTTCAAAGTACTGCAAAACCAGCACACCATTTTCTATTGCAAAACTGTTTTTTAGGGCTAAAATATCCATTGTTCAAGGAAAAATCAAAACTTTTGAACAGCAGTACAAAGTATAAAATAATCCAATATAGCGACAACGACACAAGCTTAAAGGTTACGATAAAACCTTTAAACGTCGGCCTGTTGAGGGGATTCTTCTCCCAGCATCTTTCCATTAAGTGGACCATCTCTTTCAAACCCTCTGCCTTCATCAGGTCAATTTCCCCACAGTGAGGTCTGTCCCCAAGTGGGATCTTCAGTGCCACAAGGTTGTAATCAGCCGCTGCACGATACAACAAACACATTTTCCAAAAAGATGAAACTCATACAAAAGTATTTATCACAAATTGATTCAAAAAGGTTCACACCTTCTGTATTCACTGTACATAAAGTGAAATATTTCAAGCCATTCTGGTATTAATTTTGATGATTATGGCTTATGGCAAGTCAAATATTCTACAGTATATTTCTACCTGTTTTGTTCTTGTTTGTTTTGAACTGTAAGCCATAATTATCAAAATATGGTTTGAATTAAATATTTCTCTGTCTTAAATAACTGATGAAAAATCGTGATTTCTAACTTTTTGAAATGTTCAAGTGCTCGTGTGTACATGCGTATACTTTACTTCATATCATAGCTTTGTTGCGCAGTTTTAGCAGAGAGAAATAATAGACAAAATTCACAGAAACCAAAAATATTGATGATAGAAAGGGATTTCAGTGAATGACAGATTTGAGATCTAGAAAAAAGGAAGGACAATAAAATAAAATGCACATACTTGGATAGGGCTCTTTACCAGTAACAATGGACCAGAGCAGGATGCCATAGCTGATCGAGACAGAGAAAGTTGAGTTAGAGGCTTCATCACTTACAGTAACATTCCTGTTGAAAAGTATTCATTCTTAGTGTTAACCTGTATCTGTCAAAAGCCCGGACAGGCTTATATGATGTCTCAAATGCCTCGGGGGGCATATACTTGTATGAGCCTCCAATCTCTGCTTTTGTTCCTCCGTTGCTGTTCGAAACACTGGTGGAAACCCTGGACAGACCAAAGTCTGCGATCTACCATGAAAGACGGGAAACATTACGTCAAACAATTGAATCGGCCTCATACTGGGTACAGACAGAAGAGTTTAAGTTTGTGGCCACTACCTTGGCATTAAGGTCATCATTCAGCAGTACATTACTTGGCTTTAGGTCATGGTGCATGAGGTTCATTGTATGGAGGAAATTCATGCCCTGAGCCACTTGATGAGCCAAGCGGAAGACCAGGGGCCACGGTTGAGGGCCAGACAGTTTACTCATCAAGGACTGAACAGATCCTCTTCTCATGTACTCCATCACTATCCCTTGTCGCATGGTTGTCGTTGGTCCGAATGGCAGACTTCCCAGGTAATTTCCATAAACCCTGAGCACAAACTGACAGGAAGCCTTCTGCATGTGGTTTACCTCTTCACACAGTGCTTTATCCATTGGATTGATGGGGCTGAAATGAGGAAGGGGATTGGATGAAAAGAGTGGAGAGAGAGCAGAAGAGAGGTAGGGAACATAAATTAATTTTTAAGTGTAGATTTGTACAAACTTAAACTCATTAGAGTCCTCCAAGCTGAAGAAAGAATGCATATATCAATACATTTAGCAAACATCTGTTTAGTTCCAGGTAGATAAAGATAGAGAATAGATAGATTAATATACCTGTGAGGTATCTTAATAGCCACATCAAACCCCCAGTCCTTGTGCCTGGCCTTGAAGACATGTCCGAATCCCCCAAAACCAACCGGCTCCCACTGAGCTGAGTCCAAGCTTTAACTACAAAACACAGAGTAGCTCAGATATGTTAGGTATTTTTTATTTTTTAGGCACTACATCATAATGTAAGCTTGAGTGCTATAAGCATTACTGTGCTTACACTGTTATGAGCACAAAAGCAAGCTTTGGATACAGACAAATGTTTCCCAGTAACATTTACCCGATGTTTCTTCTTGTTACATTACAAACAGATGTTCTTTTTACTTACCATAGGGCTGTCTCCCGCACGGAGAGATACGAGACATATATGACACCCAAGCTGTGGCAAAACAAAAAGAAACACATTTCCTCTCCCTGCCTCTATATCTGAGGGGAGGAGTTTGAACTGGAAAGAACCTGAGTTAAGTCATTTTCCACGGACTGTGACTGCGGGTACTGAAAGTGTCTGTCATATTTCCTGAAATAATAGAACAATGAATGTACATGTATGGGGCCCTAAACAAGATATGTTTTGGGGCACCTACTTCGCAGTGGACAGAAACATCCATAGAACAACATACTGTATGCAGTTATAACCATTTTTTAGAAATTTAAGTTATACCCTTATCAACATGATGGGCCACAGTTCTTTTAATGCTAATTAAAGGTACTGGTACAGGTACTGACCAATTAATTTATAATTATACTGAAATGTGAACGTATTTTTCATCCAAAGATCTTATCATCTTACTATTAATGAATGGGTGAATCCTTCATGAATTAGTGTTTTTGTTAGGTTTGACAGTATTATTTTGTTCAAAAATACATTCACAATTGTGATGTTGTGTTATTCTATATAGGAGAACATGAACAGTCATAATTATTTCTATGAATCTGACAGAAAGAGAAGTTTGTAACGACCTTATTGAATGGCAGCTCTCACTATAACTATTTCAACCAACAGTGGTCAAACCACATGACCTCATTTTCTGTCGAACCAACGTCTCGCTAAAAACACTCTAGTAATGTAACATGACAACAAAATGGTCCACAAATTTCAAACAGCCACTGCAAAAACCAATAGTTTTTTAGGAAAAATTTCAAGCTATGAGAATGTTATTTAAGGTGTTTTGTTGATTTAAAATATCAAAACAGGTCAGATTTATCCTTATGTAAAAGCTAATATGCTGACCTAACTAAAAGTTAAACATTTTTAGCCTTGTTGTTGTGCACACACACGATGAAGGCTGCAGACCGTTCGTGGGCAGTGACGATGGAGCCCCCTGCACACACATGTTGGCATCTTTTTAAACGTTGCTTGTGCACACAATCTTGCACAATGCTACAAGATTGCTGTGTACAGTATAACAGTTTTCAATCTTACAAATAAGCCAGGGACAGCCATCACATCTCCGTCATTTTAGGCTTCATTATGATACATTTCTCACTATTACAAGGTGTTTTCCATCGGGCCATGAGGAATAAATGTGTTGGTGGAATCTTCATCCACTGGTTTGGCTGGAGTGGTCTGAAGTGGAATGATCTCCTCTCCTCCTTTATCCAGTCCTTACCTTCGTCTGACGCCAACCTACGTCACCTTCAATAGCTGCTGCTAAGGTAATACGTCGCAGAATTAATTAACTCTCAAGGAAAGAAGACCCTCCTTTTACCCTGGCTTTCACAATGACATAACGTTTCACAATAATAGTATAGTTGTATTGTCATGTGCTGCTGCTCACATGAAGGCTGAATGCCTTTTTCTTTTTTTTTTCATACCAAAGCTGTGGCAAAACAAGACAATACAAGTTTCAGTTTTGCGTCTCTGCTCTCTAGCTGAAAGGAGGAGTTGAAACATCCAATTGAGTTTTGTTTTGTTCGACGGGAATTTTTTTCTCAGGAAATGGTCAGTTATGTCACAGCCAAATTAAAAAAGCATCAAAGCATAAACTTTATCAGCTCATTGTGTCTCATGTTGTTCATTTTTATAGGGGTTATAAAAATTGCTGTGGCACAAGTTTTAACTTCCTCACACTATACACAACTGGAATGCGTTCTGACAGGAAGTTTGTCAGACTGTCGAGATTTTGTAATTGCTGCACACTGCATTCTGAATAATATCCGAAATTAATTTGGTTGGACAATAGTTTCAAAGAAACTTTAAAACAAACAAACAAACAAACAAAAAAAAAAAACCCTAACTGTAACAGAAGTAGTTCGACTAGTTTCTAACCTCATTATTATTAAATTTATAATATATTACAAGTTTAAATGTTGCAAAATGCAATGATTATTAGGTTTCTGACCGTAAACCCACTGAAAGAGTCACATTCGTTGGAGTTAATTTAATTATCTTGAAGTACCCTCCAATATAAATAAATATCTTGTTCCTTGGCTGAATGTTGATCTTCCCTGTGTAGAATGTTATGAAATACCACTATAAGGCTGTTTTGGGTTTTTTTACATTTATTGCTGAAAGTGTCAAATTTTGTCTGTGCTAATAGAAAAAGGTCTGATTTTAAGAGGCAGGCCTACAAGCATTAATCAATTTGTGGCAACACAAGGATGTCAGTCCTGGCCAAATATTTAGCATTTACATGTGTGATGATGAAACCTGAGGCCTCCAGTGCACATATACATAAAGATATCTGTCTGAAATATATTTGCACACTCACATATTTAGAAGGAGTCAAACGATAAGTGCTGATTTAAGAACATTAGTTGATGTTGTCATACAAAACATATGAGAATTATTTTGCACACTTTATGACATGTGTGGAGGGGATCTTAAAAGCTGAGCTGCTGCTGCTTCATTGCACTGCTTGCTTTCATTGTGTCATCGAGTGATTACATGATGTCTGACCTTCTTTCCAGCCTTTCTCATTAGACGTCTTCATCGAATCCTCTCAATCGAATCCAAATGTCTAAATTATTTATATCAAACACAACTCTGAATAAAAGAAAAAAGAATTGAATAAAAACAAGTCTGCAGAACACGTGTCTCTAAACATGACAGCCACCATGGATCTAAATCGCATGTGCAACACACACCGTACATGCATACATTATTAAGCGGGTCGAAGTGTATTTACTCACATCCCATGCTGCCTTGCTGTTTCAGCCGGCACCGATAGGCGCGGTCTGCTCTCGATCGCTGCATTTCCAATGCACTCTCCCCTCCCTCTTCCCCACCCACCCTTATTTACGCTCAGCACGGTGTGGACCCCTCTCGCTTATCATCTTCCTCCTCCTTGCTGCTGTATCTCATCCTCTGTCCTCTGGAAGCTGTCTACACTCTCCTTCATTTGCCTCACTGCCGCTGCCCTCGCCTCAAGCTGAAGACGGATGAGGCAGGGGTTATTGGTCTAAAGGGGGTCTTTGAGCGCTGGATCTCTGAGCGGAGAGGTGAGTGTCTGTCTTCCCCATCACAGCGGAGAAGTGCCTGAGACTGGAGAGCATCCTCTGAAGCGGGTTACACCCTGTGGACTAGTGACGGGACAGCCTCAGGAGAAAGACAGAAAATAGCAAGAAGCTGCGTGCATGCCTGGATGTGCATTGTGCTGCAAGGAGAGTTGACTGAAAAACAGAGGCTGGAGGCAGCAACAGAGGAAGGGGAGTGTTTAGCAGGCGCCCGAGTCACAGGGGTTTGGGGGAGGTGGGTGTGGGGTCTGCGGGGAGTGTTTTAAAAGTGAAAAGAGGGATGGGGGGGGGGATCTGCTCTGTGCTCAGATCAAAGAACTGGAAGAAGGAGGGCTGTCTTTTTCTCAGTCTGAAGATTCGCAGGCTCTCCAGGGACTGTGGCGTTACAATTAAGGACTGGAGGCTGTCTGCTGCACCGACCGAGACACAGAGGTGATTAAGGACACTGAGAGGGAGGGAAAATCATCTGGATAAAGGTGAGCTTGCGGCCTTAGTGAAGACTCACGTCAAGAAGAACAAGAGACAGAAGGAAGAGCATCTCTCCAGGAAATTACGAACATTCCATTTTTAGAAGAAGCTATAGGAGGTTCCCATCATGGCTGTCCAACTCATGCCCGAATCAGCCGTGTGTTTGCTCATGGTGAGTCTCACGGGGATGTAGTATGTTCAGCACTGTCTACTGTTTACTGTCTCTACTGATTGTCTCTACTCTACTGTTTCTTTCTTCCGCTGCTCTGGCTTTCTCCATCACTCTCCCCATGGCACATGCTCGAGCCGGCACTAAAGCAGGAGGTGAGCAGTCATCTCATTAGAGGGGATAATGCTCGTGTGCTCCTCCACTTTAAAACAAGCCTGAAATCCTCTGATAACTTTCCACTGGGGTTGGAGCTGCTCTCCAAGCTGTTTGCCTCTTTGCGTTCGACTCGGAGAACTCCACTAGCTTTTAGTCCAACTCCTCCACGTGCTCATCTACTGCAGTGGCCAAGCGTGCCGACAAACCCGTCACAGATGATGGCATGGTGGAGCATGATGGCTGTCTCATGTCGGAGACAAATAACGTTTATTACGTGGGTGTGAACAACATGACATATGTCTTCAGGGCATGTGAATAAGTTGCTAAAGGATGTGCTTTGTGTGTGTGTGTGTGTGTGTGTGTGTGTGTGTGTGAGAGAGAGAGAGAGAGAGAGAGAGAGAGAGAGAGAGAGAAAGCAATTGGCGTGTGATCATTTCCCATCTTCAGGACTGAATCTCCTCAAATACACATTCAAGAGAAAGGCATGGTTCTGTAGTTTAGAGCAGCGTTTTTGTGGGATTTTTTTAGTGCAGGGTCTAGTCTCTGAGTTGCATGAAAGAGCTCAGCCTGGCCTGCTTTAGATGAGGCTAAAGAGAGTTGCTTAAATCTGTTCCTTGGCCATTCTGTCCAGTGAAACAATGGTTGTGTGGCTCTGCTACATGTGTAGGATGCAGATAAGGCATGGACCCCTCACATAATAAGCTTCACTGAACTGAAAGTACAACCGGACACTTAATGTACAAGCGTGCGCTCTGCTCATTCTCATTCTATAGTGTTGGCATTCTGCAGTCCCAGGGGGAGTCATGCATCGCCGCACTACCTGCTAGCTCCACCTGTCACGGCTGTCTGTTTCTATGGCGATAGGCCATGCACTCTACTCAAGGGGGAGGCAGCAGTAAAAAGAAGTGCAGAGATGACAGGCAGGCCAGAGGGACAGAGGTGAAAAAGGAGGTGTGAGTAATGAGGGCAGGGATAAAGGGGTTGAAGAAGAAAAGGAGGTCAAAATAGGTTTGTTTGCCAAAAAAAAAGTGTCACCCTACCAATGCTATCACCTTCAGTTATGCTGCTCACTCATCCTCAAAGGATTTTCTCTTTTTTTTTTTGGCCTGTATGGCTCAAAGGCCTGATTAGGTTAATCTGTTGAATATCATGTCATATCACTGGGAGAGAGGCAACTGGGTTCCCCTGACTCCATTTTACACGGCCTCTGCCTTAGCCGAGAGCATTAGCATAGAGGGCGCTCGCTAAGAAGTGCTCTCACTGTCACAGCTGTCATTGTGAAGCTCGCTGTCACCACACATTTTTTTTCCTGTCAGCCCAGCTAGCACAGAAAAACTAGCTTACCGTCACAACTTTTTACTGTCACTGCTCCATTCATGATTATGTAGGCCCACATCGATCATTTTCCCAGGATTATGAGCAGCCAGTCGACACTGGCCAACTCACTAAAACAGTGTACTCGTTTTCTCTGGCACATATTTTATTTGCAGTTATTAAGCTCACCAGTGCTGTGGAGCAGCCTGAGTTTACTGTGTTTCGTTAAATACATGCTGAACAAGACTGGCGTCGGATAATTAATTTCAGAACTCAGTGATTTATTCACAAAATCCAATTTGTATTCACGCTGTCATGTTCAGACTTGAACATACCTTAATTATTAATGAACGGAGGGCTTATGCACTGCAGGTGTGTGTGTCCGTGTTCGCTTTGTATAAATATTTCAGGTCAATAAGTTATTATCTTATTAAAGGAGCTGCTTTAATAAACACAATTTAAACTGACAGCAGCACAAAAATATCTGACTTACATCAATATAGTTAGATGGATGGGTAAATAGTAAGGATGCACCAATATGAAAACTGTTACCAAGACCCTTTTCTGTCAAGCAAATGAAAAAATCTTCTGTATGAAAAATAATTTAACCTCTACAGCATTAAGTGGTTTCTAGGTTCTGGAGACCCAGACTGTCAGAGTTTGTATTTCGGCGACTGTCTTTGCTGGATTGCATGACATAAGTCCTAAGCCATGATGCTAACTGCTTGTTTCGGTCATGCTGAGTGCCATTGTACATAAAAACACTGTGTGGATACGCAAACAAGGTCAAGAATTTGACTTTGATCAGAAGGGGTCTTGAAAGCTGCAGCCAGGTGTAGGACAGTGGATGTAGGCCACTGGAGTTGGGAGGTAGATAGATAGATGTAGAAATAGATCTATATCCACAAACAGCAAAATATGATATTTTTAGTTTTCTGCTCATGGTCGATACAAATAAACAAATGCACTAAATTGTGTTTGAGCTGTCCTCTGGGATTTTTTGGTCTGGTCCCAGACTTAAACTGGCTCCGCTGTAGAAGTGAATGGCATTACACAGAGACTGGACCAGGACAAGGGGAAAGTCACACAGCGATCGAGTCTTTGGGCAATTACACTCTTTTATAAAAATGCATTTAATTTTCATAGAAGATTGATTAATTAAATATGGACACATTGTATAAGCGACACAGGAAGAATTTACTGCAAACTGTGTGAACTAGGACAGGGACAAACATAGCTTAACATCTCTCTCATGGGTCTGTGATTTAGCAAAGGGTGAGGAGATCAATAACAACAGTGACAAGTTGTCGTGTGATATCAGACTAGAAGGCATCATTTGACCTCACTGGGGCATGCGATAACTTTGCTGCTGAGATCTCTATGGCAGGGATTTGATGTGACTCTCCCAGCTGTATTCTGGATGTGCAACTGCTGCGCAGCACTGGCATTCCATTCGGCACAAACTAATGTGCGCACTCTTGATTTTTCCTGTTTTGCTTTAAATTTGAAATCAAAACTGGAGCAGTTATTGTCTTTGCCGCCGTGCTCATCACTGAGCTGATTAGCTCCATTCTTGAGGGCTCTTTAGACGAGCAGCTCCCAGCTATCTTCAGGCTGGATGTATTGGGAAACCTAAAGTGCGAAACAAAATGCAAACAAAGCCAAATTAATTCTGCTTTAAATCTGCACATTTGGTGATAATATTAGATAAGTAACAGCATTGGTTAAAGATTAATTCCTGCAACATCTCATAGCCTCCAGTCATGAGGTTTAGTTTGTGCAGCTAATCCAGGATTTATTATAAGTTCAAGACATGCTGACAAGGAGAATGAGCACAAGGATCTAAAAAAGAATGGGAACACAGTTTATCTAAATGTTCTGCGGTGCCTTGTCTCGTATTATTTTTGCAGATGTCTTTTTCCTTCAGAGAGCTTGTCTTCTACCTTAATGCAGGGGCAACTGATCAATATGCATTTTTGGTAGCGGTTAAAGTGGCCGCTGCAAATGCAGCCGAAAGAAACCAGGGCAAGTTGGTATCCTGACAAACATACACACACACACACACACACACACACACACACAGAAGCTAAGTGGATTATCTTCATATTGCTGCAGGCTTCTGTTCTGCATACAGGGAGAGAACAGCAGTCTGCATGTGAGAGGTCTTCTGTCTGTTTTCTGCATCAAAGGAAAACTCTCAGATGACATCAACTGCCACAGTAATGATGTAGTTTGCAGCCTAAAGTCAACCCGGTGTGAAGTCACAATAATATCCTGATTATGGACGTGTTATTTATGCTCGGGCCAGTGTCCAGTCGCACAGAACCTGAAGAGAGGCAGCCCCAAAAGAAAGAGCTTCCGCTGTCCTTCATCTTCATGTCTCTTCATTACTGTCCCTCATTCAATTTCCCTGCTACTGAGCATGGAGACCAGATGACTCAGTGTGTTCAAGATTCATTCAGCGCTAATCAAATCACTGCTCTATGATGTGATGCACTGAGTGTGTGTGTGTATGTGTGTGCGTGTGTGTGTGTATATGTGTAGATACATGTGACTTAACCACAATCTAGCTTCTGTCAATTTGAAGATTGAAATATCTTTGTATTCATCCTGGTAATGCACCATGGTTTAGCATCAGTGTCTGGCGATTACTTGCCAAATATAAGATGAGTCTATTGCTATTTTTCCTTTTCTGATCCGATGCTCACCAGGATAGAGCAGCTGAGGTGGGCTGAACATATTTCTTTTCTTTATGATGTGATGCGATGAGTGTGTGTGTTTTTGTGTGTGCGTGTGTGTGTATATGTGTAGATACATGTGACTTAACCACAATCTAGCTTCTGTCAATTTGAAGATTGAAATATCTTTGTATTCATCCTGGTAATGCACCATGGTTTAGCATCAGTGTCTGGCGATTACTTGCCAAATATAAGATGAGTCTATTGCTATTTTTCCTTTTCTGATCCGATGCTCACCAGGATAGAGCAGCTGAGGTGGGCTGAACAGGATGGGGGAGGGTTAGCAGAATGACATCATGCTGAGATAATTGATTACTGCCCTGTAACAATGGCAGAGGAGGAGAACCAGATAAGAATTTGTATACGAGTGAGTGTGTCTACACTTGTGGAAAGGAGGACATTTTTTGGCACATCTGGTTGGTGTGTGCACATCATACACTTTAGTACCCCAATAACATGTGTCCTGTAATCTTTCAGTAACACCTTTGAGTGCTATGAGTCAGTATATCGCTTTTAAATCAGCCCACAATCCACACCAATGGGCAGGGAGCAAAAAAACAGAACAAAGACTAACACACACACTTTCATGTCACTGCCAGAGCTGAGAA
>KV751345.1:7807423-7818641 GCA_001698575.1 Mola mola
TGCATGTTATGAGTGATTAGTATGAATGATAAGCACAAGCACAGATGGCATTTCATTACAGCTTTCATTACTTTTTTCTTAATGATGCCGGGTCCGTGTCTGCCGCTTTATGTCCTCGTCTCACTGGAGAACATCGCCACTGGCTTTTTGTTTTTACTTAAACAGAGTCAAGTTTCCTGTAAAAATGGAAATTCGTCATTTCCCTAAATCCGCAGTCTGACTGCAGAGCAGCAATGCCTGAGTGATGTTAGGAGCTGACGCAGCTAACTAGCAGCATGTGATTGCTATAGGGGGATAAGAAACTCTTACTTAGAGAAGATAAGAGAAGAGAGAAGTACCTTTTTATGCATCAGATCACACGTGTTGTGTTCAATCTGCTGTCTTTGTGTCTCTTTGACAGTTAGAGATCATTTAAAATAGGTTTACATCAAGAAAAAAGATCACTGTAATCAACATTTAAATTAAGGATATTTTAGACCTTCCCAAAGGTTTGCAATATTAAATGCTTTACTGCATGGCTTATGCTTTCAGTGAATGGTCCTAATGGGTAGCATAAATGCTATAAAAAAGGTTGGTAAAGCACATATACCTAAACAAAACTACTCCATTCATCCCCTTCAAAATGCAACGTATACCCATTTCTTTGCCTCGTTTAAGAAAGTGTGAATGTAACCATTTTATGTTGTTTTGATTTCTTTTATTTTTGTATCTTTCTTTTAATCATAGTGTTTCTGTAAAATGCTATTTTCTTTTCTTACATTAGTACAAACATTTTAATTTAATTGCACTCATATTTTGTTTTGAAATAAATTCATTATTAATGGCCATGTCTGGTGTGATCTGATGCAATTTGTCCCCCGGTCACCCACCCATCTAAAAAAATGCTGAGTATCCGTATCGGTATCATTAATATTTGGACAAAAAGTGCAAGTGTCATATCAAACTGAAAAAATTGGGGTAAAGTATAAAACATTTACAATTATTTTGAATAAGACCATGTGAGGGTTTGTGGCCACTGGGGGGAGCAGGAGAGTTGTTACTTTGTCACCATGTTAGTAAATGTCCAGCGGAAATGGACCAACAGTGTTATCATGCTGGAATGGTGTTTTTAAATCTGACAGCTTGCTAGCTGCTTCATCAGCTAACGTTTGCTAGCAGCTTACTCAGTCCACAGCTTGCCTGGTAGATTTAAGAATTGACACTCAAATATGCAATAATTGTTCTAATCATTACATAATTGGTCGCATCAAGGTTTAATGCAGAACATCTGCGGAGGTCATAGCTCAGGGTTTGACATCGACAGGGACTTTGGCTATCTGGTGTGCAGCTTTAAATGTTGTCCATCATCACAGCATTGATTGCCCGTCGGAGACTAAAGGGACATCGTCAAGAAATTCTGCTTCGGGCTGGATTTGGTTATAATCTTTGTGGAATAGACCAGTACATTTGTTAAAATGCATACCAGAGTTCTCACCACATGCAATCATATGTAAGGGATTGTGTGTGTGTGTGTGTGTGTGTGTGTGTGTGTGTGACCACAGTGTACCATTAAATCTTCTGAGCTGTGGCCTGTTTAATAACTATTGATAAGCTGCAAAGGTGAAGGCGCCTTACTTCTAATTGACTTCACCAGAGTATCTGCTCGCTCAGCCGTGGTCATTTCTATGTGTGAGTGTTTGTGTTTGTGTGTGTGGGTGCGTGGGTGTTCATGGTCCGTGCTCCCCTGCGTGGTTAGTGTTTGTGACAGGCTGTCGGTGGAGCGAGACAGCGTTCCTTGATGGTTCACCAGCACTGAGTCAGGTCGTCATCCAATAAATGTCAGGAAGGGGTTAATGACCCAGCATGTGAGCCCAGGCAGATGCATATCAAAGTCAGCCAGTGCTTCTCCGTCCGTCTGCCTGCCTTCATCCTGAGGGTTATTAGAGATCTGCATCTCTGTTTCCGGCTGCCTCTGCAGGTGTGCTCACATGCACTTAGGGTTCAACATTAAACTGGACTGGCTAATTGCATAATTGATTTATGTTCTGAATTTGTGCAGAAATATGGGCTGAGATGTGAATGCACTGTAAAACACAGGTCACTTCACCGATCCCGGAGTGAGAGTTGCATCTTTCTTTCCTTTCTCACCCACACACACAACCCCCACGCTTACACACCAGCTGTATATTCACTCATGACCTGCTATATGGTGCAGTCAATCAATGCTTCCGAACAAACAAAATGTTTGGATGAGACTCCAGCCACGCCTTAGAAATCCCCATCTCATTTCACTTGGCTTGCAGGATATTGCTCACGGCAAAGCCTGCATATGACGTTTATCTGGTGGCTGTCCCCTCTGGAAGGTCAAGCTGCCGTGGAAATAAGCCTTTCACGGTAGATAAATGACCACTTTCTGCTCAGTGTTGCAGCATCTAAAACACCTCAAGCTCGCTGATTTCTTGTTGAATCAATCACGGCCGAATGGGACAGAGGCAAGCCCTGGGATGTGGTATTTACCGGCATCATTTATTGCACTCTGTCTGCTGCTTTTTGTTTTTAGTTTAGGATCTCATCTCCTGTCTTTGATCTGTTTGATTTCAGGGAGTGAAAAAGAAAGTGAGAAAGTGGGTTGGACCGGATTCATATTTCTGGTCATCTGCACCACAGAGTTGATATAATAAAGACATACGTTTTTTTTCCGAGCAACACCATTGCCACATTCACAAGGTGCCACCTGTCATGTGTGCCACAATGCAGGTTTTCGGGGAGGGGCAGAATGGTGGCATGGGAGGGCGGAGAGTGGCAGAGGCACCATGCGGCCTGATTGGCTCACCATCTGTTCCTGGGACCGAGCAGATGTCTGGGCTGAGCGAGCTATCTTTACCTTCTTCCTGGTTCCCTTCCTCTTCCCTTTGTCTGTGTGTCACTTTGTGTGTCTTCTGCGGTTGGCACGTTCCTGATGTTTCACACGCGGATGGACACAGGTCCCACGGGGGCTGAATGTCTCCCATATGGAACGAATTAACACAGAAGTGGTCTGTGACATAATGAAGAGCGGCCTTGTTAGCAGTAGACAGCTGAGGATCGGCAGTGGCTTCAGTGAATAACAGACAGAGGGGTTTGTCTCAAGCTCTTAGCCACCCTTTAACCCTCTCTTTTAGGGTCCATGAGGATTAGCTGGAGGCCTCTAACGATTGCTTGTTAAAATTTTAGTTGGTAAAGGCAAATCACACAGTGCACACACTTTGAATACACTGACACCTCCTGAGTAGGTGAATATTTGTGGAACTAATAGAATATCTGTCCGTGCTAGTCTTTGAATAAGTGGAAAAAAATGAAGACGATTAGAATTTGCAATATTTAATATGGAAAATGATTATTCAATACCTTTTCTTTTCTTAACTGTATCAACATTTTAAAGATTCTGCATCATTCTCAAAATTGAGGTACAGGGAAATTCCAGGGTTTTTCCTGCCTAAAGACAATTTTGGTTCCATAAAGAGAGCTTTTGGACAGCTCTAAAAAGAATATTGCCATATATAAAAGGTTTAAAAGATGGAGGATAGGTGACACTGAAGATGTGTAATTCAAATCCTCTTCTAATGTGTTAAATAATAATTCATCAATGAACTCTCACCAGTAAATTCACCAGTAAACTTTACCTATGTATGTGGTTAATGTGGCATTTTTCATGGTAGCTTTTGTGACACAGAATCCACAAAAGTTCGACCTTTTTACTGAAGCACTGCACGTAGAAGCCGAGTCTGTGAAATATGTCCGTGAAGGTTGTTTCCTACTAAACACTCCGAGTCTGTGAAATCAAAACATGTGTTCCAAAAACAATACATTTTATTTTTACGTCTCTATGCCAGAAACCAATTTGCCTCTGTGGTTTCCTATTGACTTGAAGCAAATAAAAGGGATGTCTCACTGTCTTCATGTGCATAAATAGGGAAATTGATATGAGGGAGGGCTCGACATTCTGTTTGTGATAGGAAGCAATGTCTTTACCAAGAAATGTGGCCTAATTTGTGACTGAAAATTGACACGCACATGCTCGCACCACTTACTTTGTAAGATATTATCTAAGCTCTGTACTATAATGCACATTGTTTCCATTGTCTTTTTGCAGTAAGGGTCTTTTTTAGTCACTAACGGGAAGTGTGAATCAGCAGCGCACTCGCTTCAGCTGAAACTGAATTTGCAGCTTCTCTTTCTCTCTTCGCTTTCCGCAGAACAAAGCGAGACCTTGGGTGTCCTAGAAATAGCCTGCTGCGGACCATTTTGAAAAGATCTCCAAAGCTCAGTACAAAAGATTGAGAAGTGAATTCATATGTAATAACCTCTTGTGTAATTGTACTTACAGCGGTCAAATTGTGAAATAAAAGAATAGTTTATTTATCAGAGAAGACAGGTATTCTTGCATTTAGTGGTTATAAAACGGTTGTAAAAATAAAGTTTTTGCAATCATATCAGAAACATTTATGCAATAAGCATATTAATTTCTTGCAATAACTGTGATGGCAGGTGGCTCACTTTATTTCTAACTGTAGTTTCATGTGGGTTTTAAATATGGAAGTGGTTCCACTTTGTGGGATGTTACTACAATGCACATTTTCCAGATGGTTCACCGTGGGCTAAGGATAGGAGGATGATGAAAGAGGAAGACTCGACAGGAGAAACAGGAACTTGTGCATTTAAATGTTTACTGTAGTTTCTCTTAGTCACCTCTAGAGAGAGCTAAAGACTGTTGGATCCGATCCAATGCTTTCCTGCCTTCCATGAGGAAAGCGTTGCTTATGCTTATGTGTGCTTTTGATGTTGCTCCATGATTTACTCTGCTAGGCCCCTTGGATCCTCAGAGGTTGCAGAGGCCATGTAATGTGCCTGTGTGTTCCGTCATGGCCTTTTAATGGCATTTATTCTGGTGTTCTAAGTATACGTAGATGCTTCGTTAAAATGTCCAACCCCTGCAGGTAAGAGCAGGTCAGGGAGCAGGAAGGACAACAGTTGATGCTTCAGCACAGCATGATACTCTAAATGGCATCTCCCCATGAGCCTGTGTGCCACGCACCCACCCACACACACACCCACACACACACCCACACACACACGCACGCACACACCCCCCCACACACACACCCACCCACACACACACCCACACACACACACACCCACACACCCACACACACACCCACACACACACCCACACACACACCCACACACACACCCACACACACACCCACACACACACCCACACACACACCCACACACACACGCACCCACACACACACCCACACACACACGCACGCACACACACACCCACATAAACACAGGGCGACAACAGTTACAATTAAACAGTCTTTTTTTTGTCAGTTATTGATGATGGGTGTTACTAATTAGCTGAAAAATGAATTAATCAGAGCTGCTGATTTTATGCATTACTCCACCTTATAGCAACTCCAATCCGCTATGTAATGCATAATATATTACCCTGCAGACACACCAGACAACAATAAAATGTATTCCGTCATAGCCACACTTGCCCACGCATGTGCACTTTTTGTTTGTTTGTTAGTTTCTTTTTGCATTTTTAGGGCACCATTTCAAGGAGTGCAGCCACAGTGTTCTCACGCTGATCACTGAGATGTTTCACTGGAGCTTTACGGGGTTCCTTGCACATAAGGTCATCTGTGCTCTAGCTAATTAGGGAGGAGAGAGAATTTGAGTCGCCTGCTTTAATCATCCCTTTATCATGCCAATCCAGGAGAAACCTTGAATCAAAAGTCTGTCTGTACAGCCTCATAGACTCTAGCTATTATAGTCCAGTTCTTCCAAGAGAAACCATGAAATGTTACGTGGACTGCAAAGGAAAATCAGATCTCTTATGTTCTGTGTGATTCAACCTGCTCCACTCCTGTGTGACTGTGAATTTCAATTAAACTGTCCTATCAAAATGGAATCATATCAAATGCCACTTTTAACTGAAAACAAAAACATTTCATAGGTTCATACAAATACAAATGTAATACATCTGCCGGATTGCACCAACTTCCTAAATTTCATGGTGGTGTCTGCACTGTGGTGAAAAAAATATTTCGATCAAAAATAATTGCCTCCCTCTAAAACCCCCTGCTGAATATTAGTGAAAACTATTAACAGCTACCAATTATTGTCACCGCCATTCTGTTTCCCAGATGTGAATTCTTTCAGATTCCTCATCGCATCCTGAAACGGAAGGGTAATTTCACACTAGAAGACCAAATCAGTATCTGATTGACATGTTAATGGATGTACGTTAGCGCTGCAACATCTCGGGCAGGAATTCAATTATGGTCTGATCAAAGATACACGACAACAAAAAGATGATTGCGATTAGAAAAAGAGAAAAGAAATGTGTTTCTCTGCATTAATATTCCAACAGGTGATCGGTATCTTAGATCTTATCTGGTGAAAACAGAATGAACTCAGGTTTTTTATCATCTCTCATATTATTGCATTTTCTCTGTGTGCATTTCTGTATTAATTATGATGAGTGGGGATTTAATTTTAGGCAAAAAACTAGAGTAAAAGCATGTTTTATTGTCAATCTCATACACTAATTTTTTAAGGAGCTCACATCTTCTTTGAACAGAGGACATGTAGCTACGTGTCCTTTTTGAGGTTTAGCAGCAGAGGGCAGTGTGTGAATGTGGCTGGTCAACACATCAGGACCAGTCAGGGCAACAGTGAGTGTGTCTGTTCATGCCTCGGCCACGGGCCATTGCATATACAGCATGTGTCGGAAATATAGAAAGAGCTCCGATTCCTGGCGGTGCCTGTAAACAAAATAAGTGTGCTGCACATGCAGAGCCTGGGAAATCTACGTGGAACAGGCTTGTCACAAGTTGATACACAAGTAATGACACATGGCGGTGGATGATTAAACCGGATTTGGGATGTAAAGGTTGTTGTTGCGCCGTTTGGTTTAAGCGCGGTCAAACCGCGACCACGCTGTCACTCTCTATGTGTCTCTGCAAGCCTCTGTGTGCTGTCTGCAGAAGGCTGGTTGCCCCTGACAACAGTTGCTAGGCGACCCTTCTAGGGTGACGTCATTGCACGGGGGCACGCTTGCGCCATGGCCCACGGTGAATACAACCATTCACTTTTTAATTTGAGCACGTGTGCGTTCAAAAGAGACCAAATATTTTCTGGCATTGATTCCAACATGCGGTAGATAGGTAGAGAGTGTTGTCGCCTTTTCAGCTGCTACGAGCTGTGTTCTTGCTACAGAAAAAGTGAACATAGTCATGAACATAGTAAAACAACACTTTTCCAACCGGTGAGCCCACAAAGGCTGCCACTGAGTTATGGAAATGGAATTCATTTAATATTCTTTTTCACTGCCTGTCACCACTATTCTTTCATGCCCCCCCCCCTCTCTCTCTCTCTCAATCACTCTCGTCCCACCCCTGCAAGACCACCGCTCACAGTACCCTTCACCATCCATCTCTCTTCCACTCTAATTCTCCGTCCCTCTGCAGTTGGGAGATAAGATGTTTCCTCAATCTGAGCAGCGGTGAGATGTGAGAGAAGAGGGGCTTTTCTCCTCTCTCCCTTTGACTACCTCTAGGACTGTGGCCCACTGGCTGCAGTCACACATCACAAACGTATATCTGTGCATACTGGTGGAAGCCATTCTCTGTATGTGTGCGGACCTGGTGTCAGTGTGCACATGCAGCATGTTTCCTGGGATTGCTGTTTAATGAACTTTAAATTGGATGTCAGACAAATTCCCTCTGGCAACAATCAGCCCAGCTCTCTTTAATGTGGCCAGGACCCTTCTCTCAGAGAACGACCCAGGGTAGTTTCTCACTCTAATATATCATAGTAAGTCTCAGCCTCTGCCACGAGTCAGGCAGCAAAGAGCGCTGAAGTCTTGCTGAAAGCCCCCAAAGCAGGCACAAACCTCTCTCAGTCTACAAATGTTCAGTATATGTGTGAGTTTTTAAGATCTCATGGCCCGTTGCTGCTGGACTAATTCCTGGATTAACCCATCTACTGTGCATCCTACCTCAGGTCTCCACCAGGAGTGAGGATTTTAAATATTTAATGGTGGTAATGCGGTTAATTGATTTAGACAGTAATTTACACTCTTCATGGCTTACTACATTAATCTCACAGATACATACCACATACTGTAGGTCTGTCAATATTATTTAACAGACTGGTTATGGTGCCCCTGCACACAGTTTAATCTGCATGGAATATTAAAATGGAAGGAAATTGATATTGAGTCCAGGAATAAAAAAATGCAATTAAAGGGGCAGTGAATCACTTTTTTTTATTCCAGGACAATGAAACATGGATTTTGATAGGTGAAATGTTTGTACAAACTTTAAGTCAATGTCGTTTTCACAAGCAACAGTATTGACAGTGATTGTTAACAGACACACACATCTTGTCTCTGCGGGCTCCCTCCTGAGTCGATGTTATTGGTTGACATAGAGAAGAATCCCCTGCATGACATCCTGCAGCAGTTTCCTCTCTGGTGACGCTGATTTAGCTGTAATGCCGAGACTGACGTCTAAGTCTCCCCGGGTCACAGCCAGGCACGCGGGCACATACATGAATGTGTCGTCTCTCTTTTCTCTTTGTCATTTGGTCATCGAGGTAGACTGTTTTACAGCAGACACAAGGTACACTACAGAATATTAAAAGCAAACCAAATAAATTAAACAAAGGGTGTCTGGCTAAACAAACAGCGGAGTATTGGAACAGTCAAAAAACGGCAGATGGGACAACAGATTCAAGGACCAAAAGACATCAGGTTAAAGCGTGGAGTTGGAGCAGCTCTAAAAGAAAGAGGAGAAACTGTAATGCTCCTATTGTTACTGTGATGTACTTTAATTGTTAATCATTGCAATTAATCCCTTTGTTTCCCTGTAAAGTTATTGTCTTTCTATCTTACTTTTTTTGTGCAGGCTAATTACAGCTCTCAGCAGAAACGCAAACAGCCAGAGAAAATTACACACCATTTCCATTTTCACGTTTGTCCGTGATGTGGCGTTCGTATGGTAACTCAAAATGAGGTTGCTCATTGCTCAGGTTGCTCAAGATTTCCATGAATCTCTGCAGATTGTGGGAACCAAAGAGGTAAAGCAAACCACAACTATGGTGCGGCGATTGATCAATGTGCTCTGACCAAGGTGTTGTCACTTCACATCTACATGATGGAAACACTCACAAGGGATTCATTTTGGGGTCCAGATGTACCGGAGAGGGGAGAGGGGGAGTAGAATTGGACAAGAGGGGGATGGGGAGACAGAGGGGGTGGGAGTGGGTTTAAGGGCAATGTGCAGTGCATTGCATTGTGTGTGCAGTATTGTCCCGTGATTGTAATAGTTATCACCCCCCTGTATCCCATTCACCTTCTCCCTCCTTTGTGTGTGGCTATGTGGTAGTTTAAAAGTGACTGGGAAAGGTTGGGGGGCAGGACCAAGGCATGTGTTTGGGGTGTGTGTGAGATTCACTGACAGGTTAACATTCACTGTCAGCAGTAATGCACGATGGTGATATATCGGGCTGTGTGTTATTGTGGCTTACCAGACATACACACATCCAGCCGGGTGTACAAAGAAAGCACATTTCCAGCCTTGTTTAATCTTAAAAAAAATCATATCCACCATGGTAAAATAAAACGTTCTTCCTAAAAATATCATCTTTCCCAGAAACACAGAGTCCAGACTAAAGTAGGCAATATATTTTCAGCAAACAATGGGTAAAGAGATTGTAACCAAAATGCAAAATGGATCAAATTGACAGGGAAAAATTAAGCCATTTTGGGAATTGTGAGTAGTAATGGTGCTTTAGGTTTATTTAATATCCTGCATCTGGGAAACTACCTTGGGTCTGAGGTCAGAGGTCAGCAGAATAATGAGTTTTGAGCTCTTCCCACTGCCTCCCTATCGAGACCTCTCTGGCACTTATCTAATTTTTACATCATCAATAAGTGAGTGAGTGATAGAGAGAGAACCGGGCTTGATCTAGTGGGTGCCGGCATGTGTTAATTCATCTGAGTCTGTTTTGTGTCCTTGATATGTGCAAGCTTGCGCTGTGATACAATCACATGGTTCAGTGGAGACGTTCCGTCTGAAGTGGTAAATTGTCTGATGTGAAGTGGACCAAAGAATGTTCTCCTGTGGGAAATCTCCTGTTTAAATATGCTCTATAAATGAAGTACATGGGTGTGAACCCTGCGTGTGGAGTTTTGTCTTTGTTGATTCGGCGCTATATAAATAAATTTGATTTGATTTGGATTTTTCTTAATTAGATGTCAATTAGCCCAATAATTATGAATATTGCATCAGATTTCACCTTCTTGTCCTTTAAAAAGTGCCTTCATTCGTGTTTGATGTAGAATTCTGTCCATTTTCAGGTGACTGACATTCTGATAGAAGAGCGATCAATTTGACAGCACCTTTGTTGCATTAGCACACACATACACATAGACACACACACACGCGTAGGACAACAGTGGCTGTGCCAGTTGCAGTATGAACGTTATTGATCTCCTCCACACATCGATGCACTGAAATGTCTTAAGGCCAGCATGCCATCAATGCTCTTACGTGACAGCAGGTTCCGGTCTCTCGGCTCTTTTAGTGCTGAGACGCTTATGTGGCTGTGTAACAGTCGCCATGCGTTTTTTGGCTTGGCCGCATGAATCAATCAGCAGACCATTGACCACCAACTGTGGGAATTCAAATGGACGTTAACACACTGATTTTAGCACCCAAATCCTCGTCAGATCAATTGATATATTACAGAAAAGAGAAAGTGATAGCTTTCCACCACTGAATGTGGAACATTCAAATGAATTGTATGGACTGATGTAATTAATCGCTGCTTTTCTGCACAGTGATAACCCAATGTTTAGCAACTGATTATGGGAACATTTGTTGTTAATTAATGTAGTATATAGTCTTATGTAGTGATAACATGTAGTAGGCAGTTATTCTGTGGTACATGATAAATTATACATAAATGCTATTGACAATTCTTAACTGATGCACTTTGGTTAATTTAATGTTTTGGGGTTTTTTTTTGTCGTATCTGGGTCAATGCAGAGAAGTCACTCTAATAATAACTGAGAAGAAAAAAAGGAAGTGAGAGACAGAGGGAGCCCTTGATATCAGTCAGTCAAGCACTGGTGACTTCTCACAACATGATTAGATCAAACCGCTGCAACCGAGAAAGT
>KV751345.1:7825906-7837813 GCA_001698575.1 Mola mola
AAATGAACAATTTACTCTGTGTATCTGAGGTCTACACCCTCACTGAGCCAACAGAGGGAGTTGTTACTGTAGCAACAAGCCCTGCAGTGCAGAGGGAATTGGCCTTTCCAAAATTGTGAGGGGGAAAAAAAACAAACAAAAGGAAAGAAAGAATATAAATGCTTTGTTTAAATGGATAATTCCCCTCTAAATATTCTCGCTTTTCTTTTGTTCAGCAGAAGAGCTTCCTTCACCTTTATTTCATACTAAAGTGATTTCCGAAAGTCTTGCACAGATTTTGCATATGCAGTCTTTATGCACCGTTGCTTTAACGTGTAATTTGTAATTTACAGACACACTGCTCAAGGAGACAAAGACAAGCACTTTTCCATACACACTTAAGCAGATGTACAAACAAAAAGTGTGCACATGCATGCACACTAGTTAATCTTCATCCTCCATAACATCTACAAGGAAAGCTCCAGCCATATGGACCCATATGCTGCCACCAGTCGGCCTTATTAATGGTAGTTTGTCAGCACTGCAGAGTTCTGGGATGGATGAGTGGTTGGTTGGATGGATTGGAAAAGTAGAGTGATAAAATGGTAATGTGAAGCTGCCACAATGAAGGACGGATAAATCTGTTCGGAGTGTTAAATTTGATGTGGAGTGGGGGTGTTTTTCCATAGAGCTGTTTTTAGCTCTTGATTATCCAAAGCAGCAGTTGATGACGACAACATAGGTGAGGTTTACCAATCCCATCTGGCTTCAGTGATCTTAATATTACATTTTCAGAGGGAAAAGGCAGCAGTTAGGAACACGCATGTAATAAATAGTCTATGTCCTTTTGAAATAGACCAACAATAAGGGATTGCTTCCAAAGAGCGTGTTTGAGTGTACTTATTGAGGGGTCATCTTTCAAAGTATTGGGTACCAGGTCTGGGGGATCCAATAATGCAGAGACACACAAGGAGCTTTCCAAATCGGTAGTCGTTTTAATAATAAAGGTCAAAACCAGGAATTCAAATTATGCGAAGGTACAGATAAGGATAAGGCAAACTCGGTAATCGGAACATGGAATACAGATCGGACAAAAGGAAAACTCACAAGGATTAAATGCTGGAATTTTCGTGGGGAAGACAAGACAATCTGGCACAGGAGGAAGGGAACACGGGGGTTAAATACACGAGGGACAGGTAGACAATTGGACACAGGTGGGACACATTAGGGAGAGGGAATAATCAGACACACCTGGGGGACAAGACTAGACAGGAAGTGGGGAATAGACATATAGGGATTTCAAAACAAGAAGGGAAACACTGACTTACCCTAACAGACAGACACTTTACACCAGCAGACCCTGACACAAAGTATAACCTTTATTCTTGCTTAATCACCAGGGTAATTAAATCATCAATTGTCAAAGATTCAGTTCTTTATTTAGGAACACAGTGGCTGCCAGGCATCCTAATACTACCCGCCTCCCATGTGTAGACAGCTGTTTTTGCACTGAATTAAAGCTAAATATAAAATCAAGGTTGCTTGATGAATGCTCTTCCATCCTCCTAAGAATACTTACATCATCCTAAGTGCCTCACTGGCCCTCACTGCTCTCATTACTGCTTGTTAGAACAATTAAATGTAATGCGTGTCAGACTAATAACTCACCCCTGTGTGTGTTTGTGCGTGTACACATAATTGTCTTTCTTTTGCTCTGAACAGATGTGAGCATCTTTCTTTGCAGTTGAGGCCATTAATACGTGTCTAGAGGTGTTTGTATGTGCATGTGTCTGTTCTTTGGTGACAGCTGTTGTTATTTGCGGTGTGTGTCTGTCTTTTGCAAGTTTTCTGAAATGCCAGATTTTGAAAATACATCTGTAAGAGGCAAAGAAATGTGACTGTCTCTTTTGATTTGGGAAATGGCTTTATCTTGCACTTCCTGCTTTGGTCAGTGTGTTGGAGTGGAAAGTCCATTAACATGTTTACCAAATACTTATTCACTAACAATGGCTATAATAAAAGCATTAAAAAAAAATGATAACCTACTTCTATTTCATCAATTACATATGCGGAATTTATACAGTTTTATATATTTAATTTTACACTTTAATTATTTATTACTATTTGTGTTTATTTTAAAATGGCATGTAGAATGCAGGACTTCAGCAAAAGTGAGGGCTTTTTACATAAAGAAAATAATAAAGACGAGGTTTACCACTTTCCTCACACAATTAATCGCACATGTAAATTTGCCCTAAATTTGGTATGCTCTCTAATCATTATGGGTACTGGTCTTAAATGGAAGTAGTGTCACAGTTGTAAGGCTGCAGAAGAAAGAAAAAAAAGTGTAAATGATAATATACTTTTTGGTGAGGCAAACGTTTGTTTTTGTACAGAGACACTGATCCAGATGTCTACTGTCGTTTAACTTACTTGGGTTTGTTGGTCGCTTTGACGCTTTCCGTTTTGTTTAAAATCCCTGAAAGTCCCTCTCCATGGACTGTTTCTGTTTTTTCATCCACCAATCTTCCCAAAGCTTTTCATTAGTGTGCTGTGTTTCTTAATCTGGCCAACAGAGCGCGCTGTGTGACTTGATTACCTTTGTCTAGCCCCAACGCCTCCCTAAATCATGAGTGTCAGCACTTCTAAGTCTAGTCCAGTTTCATTCACTGCAGAGGAGCAGGTCTTCTTGTCCCACATGCTGAAGTGTTGTATGTCCCACTTGTACCTGTAGATTTCTGAGTAAAACGTACGTTGGAACTATCTTGTCTCAGCAGTAAGTGAGCAGAGAGGGTCAGTACTGGTGAAGAAAAACTCCTGGCACAGTTTAAGATTAGTTGTCACAGCAACCGGTCTCCTCCTTGCATGTCCTGTCTGATGTATGGAGCCAATAAGCGGAAACCTTCATCCCTAATGAACAGTGGTGCGCTGCGCTGCTGCTGTGTGTGAGTGCTGGCCATTTGGCCTCAATAAACACCAAGCTTTATTGGACAACTCCGCAGTTCATCTCATCCGTCACCACAGGGTCACAAGCGTTTGTGGAGGGGACCAGGTGGGGAAGGAGCTGAGTGTGTGTGTGTGCATGTGTGTGAAGTGACCGGAGAACTGTTACGTGTATAATTAATGACCTCATCCGGGATCTCCTGCTGTCTAAGAAGCAGAGGATGTGGAGACAAAGAGCAGGGATAGCAAGTGAAATCAAGAAAGAAGAAGGGAATGGCAATGAAGGACAAAGCGACACAGGGAAGAAGACACATGTTAAAAGCTATACTTGATTAATAATTAGGAGTTTTGTCAGTGACCGAGTGTCCATCTCTTTACCCCTGCTGTGTACTGGAGCCACATTATCCCCCTTCTGTGCTCCCTCCCCAATAAATCCCCTAGACGTTCATTTTTCATGAGCAAAATCTTTAGCTCTTCCTGGTCCCTTGGCTTTGCCAGCTCCCTTTTTTCCCTTAGTGAGAAAATGAGCTGAATGCAAATAAGTTGTAAATACCAAGGGACAGGGCCTGGGTTAACCTGGGACTGATCAAGCCCAGTCTGTCACAGCACAGTGTTTTTTTCTGACTGCTGGTGAGGAGGTGTAATGTGGACAAAGGCAAAAGATGGGTGGGAGGTGACTAGTTGCAAGGAAAGCCCAGTGGAGAGTCTGGCCCCAGGGGGTCAGTCTGGCCCCCTTCTGTCAGTCCACTCCCACCTTCTTGCATCCATTTCAGACATGAAGCTCAAAAAGCTCACTGTCAATATGTTAAATTGGCAAGTGTAAAGCAAACTGCAAAGCCACAATTTTTTCTTTTTATGTTCACACTGATGTGAAAGATGAGACTTGGAGTAATGTCAGGAGGTGAAGACGATCTCCTCAAATTACATCCCTCATGCTCCAAACCCCATGGGCTCTCCTCCATCTGCGTGCATTAACAAAGGCAATCTGTTTGAGTCATTTGGTCATACACTCGTCACTGGTTTGCATGGCAGAGGAGGTGCCGGTGCACCTGTCAGAGGTGTGGGGCCCATCTGTACAGTAAGATCCTGCTTAGTCCCATGCCTGCAGCAAGGGGTGGAGCCTGCACAGTCTGGCTTGGGTTACTGCCCTCCCGGGGGTTACTGCCCTCCTGCA
This sequence comes from Mola mola, assembly GCA_001698575.1. Classification (NCBI taxonomy): domain Eukaryota; kingdom Metazoa; phylum Chordata; class Actinopteri; order Tetraodontiformes; family Molidae; genus Mola; species Mola mola. The sequence continues at coordinate 7,830,003 of KV751345.1, forward strand.
TGAGCACTGTGGGTTGTAGAATGTGTAGGTCATGTTTTTCATTAGTAGAAGGAAAAAGGAAATGCAAGTATGAGTGTATAAATGTGGTTGTATGTGGGTACGCGCAGGTGCATCCCATTTGAACTTTGCAATTGTTTGCGCATTCTTTGTTAGTTTGCTGTGTGCATGCCTGAGACATCATAATGATTCATTGTCTATAAAGACAGAGAGTCGGGTCATCAGGAGGGGGTGAGAGGTTTTCCGAAGTAATAAGCACAGCTGCATCCTGGACGTGGACAAATGGTTCTTACGCAAAGGTCTGAGGAATAAAAACTGTCAAGAACCTGTCAAGAGTGTGAGGAACACAGTAAAAATAAGACAGGTTTTCAGAGGTTTTCAAGTCCACTAATGAATTAGCAGATGGTAATAGCTTCTCAAATATGACTATGTATTTATTCAATTATAATATACTGGTATTTTTTGGTTTAAGATTGTTGTTTGGACAACACAAGCATTTTTTAGACTAAAATAAATAGTTAAATTAGAAAAATAAGTGGCAGATTACTCAATACACATGTGGTTGCATATGCACACAAATACGTATACGCACAGATGTTTGTTTCCCCCCTTTTCCCTGTATCCCAATGCTTTCCCCCGAGAGAACGATCATGTATAACCCATTTCCCTTCATGATCCGGCCTGTAAAGATTAAATATGTAGCCGTATCATCAAACATTTAATGCTCACGCTGCTACAAATCAGATTCCTAATCGTGTGTGGACTTTGGGGATGGGGATTCACGTGCGTGTCTTGATCTTAAGTTGATGTGAGTGTGCTTTTTGCACGCTACAGTAATTCATAAAAGTCACACAGACTTGTAGGCAGACAGGCATGACTGCTTACCGTAATGTTGATTGTTAAATCAGTGAAACGATGGTTGTGTTTTTTGGGGGCGGGGGGGGGGTTGACTCACTTAACAGTGTGGGTACATGTGCATCTATTTCTGTGCATGGTTTCGGCTGGGAAGCCTCCTCAGCACTGGGTAAAGTGGACTAAGTTTACTGGGGCAGAAAATGCCGAAGCGTGACTCAATCCAGCACCTTCATGCAACCAGCCTCTAAAATATGCCTCTGTCGCATTCTGTCTGTCAGTGGTTTTCAGACACACGCTCACTCTGTGGTGGAATACTTGAATGTATGACAGGGAAGATCCAAATGCTCTCACCAAGTTAGTAAATGTGGAAGTTGTGTGTTGTTGTTTTTAACAGGGGCCTTTTGAACCCTTTTGATATCCATATAGTACTATGGCTATGATGAACATCCAAGGTGACTTCCAGTGCAGCAAGAATAGAATAGGCCACTATAGTGCACATGCTTCTATCCTCCCAGGCCTTTCTAGAAATCACCCTCACACACAGCCACATATATGGCTGTACCCAGAGAGCAACATAAGTAATAGACAGCCGTTCTCTGTAATGTAGAGTGACAGATAAGCACTGCAGAATGACGCAGCGAAATTCAGGTTTAGATTACATCAACAGTGCTGCAGAGAAGGACTTAGCAGAATCCCTTTGGTCTGCACTTGCTGTGCTTCATCGGGGCTGACAAAAAAAGACACATGAATGGATAGACAGAAAAATGCCTATACTATTTGAAAATGTCATGATAATAATGTTCATAACAACAAAGTAGAGGCAGAGAACTTGCAACAGGTTGATAAAAACTGAGTCGATAAATAGGTTTTTAGACAGTTTTGCAAAATGTGCAAGCGGATGAGTTACAGCGTGCTGCATTCCCTGCAGACTGGCAGACTTTAATACCTACTTGTCAGGTGTATAGTGCTGGCAGTTCACCATTTAGACAGTTAGGTACAAGCAGGTGCTTAAGAGGCTTTATCAACATGTCTGGAATAGATACTATTTTTGAGTCTCTGAGTGTGTGTGTGTGTGTGTGTGTGTGTGTGTGTGCGTACAAAGCCCAAACCACTTGGAAGCCTGCCCAGACTTTGATTAGCTTTCCACACCACGTGAACATCATGATCAGTCAGACTCACACTGAAACGCACACACTTTGTGCTTTTGCTCAAAAATTTGCTCTAACTTAAAGATCAAAACAATCCTCCAAGCTTTGCTATGACTCAGATTCAAAGGGGCTTGCTGAGGCTAGTTTTGTAATGCACAATCTCAGCTGTTGCCATAGCCACCATTCGAATGTTCATGCTGCTAACTTGATTAGTGGAACAGTGAACTTCTATGAAGAATCCAGCAGTGGAGAAATATGGAAAAGCTCCTCGGACTTTGGCTGCTTAGCATTTCATCACAAGGTACTGTACTGTAAGATGTAGCAACATTGACATTTAGCTAGTAAGCCTGTATGAAAGTGAATAATTTTAGACTAAATATCTGCTCTACCATCTCATCGGCGATGCTCCCACAGGGAGGGACATATGCGACCAATGAAAATCTTGGAATGGCAAACCAAATGCAGCACATTTGCAGACAGACAAAGGTGGCTACCTGGCTGTGCGTTTGTTCTCTACTTTACCATGAACAGCGAGTCCATAGAGGTGACCATGACTCACTATATGGACTTTCTCACTGTTATAATATATTCAGGAATGCATGTTCATAGAATTATTTTTCATGCCTAGACTAAACATGACACTGACAGGGCATTCTGGATTTGTCTCCTCCAAACATTGCTGCGCTGTTATGTATAAATGGTAATGTCAAAGAGGGAATTAAACCGTTATTCTTCAACCTTTATAAATCAGTGCAGAAACACGCTTGGCTATTCAAACTCTCTATTTTGTATAAAGAACTACTAACCAGTTTGTGTATGTACATTTCTAAGTGCATTTAAGTACATCTTGTTTGTGTGGAAATGTGGATTGTGCTGTTCTCTTGTATGCATTATGCAAAGAGATATGGTATTGTTCAGCTCTCTCTGAGATGTTTTAAACATTGCAACACTGATTCCTCTTCCTTCACTCGCCACCACACACACTCACACGCTGGATTATACGTAAAAATCTGGGCTCTAACCTTAGCTTGTCCCACATAGTCAGATTGGGACATGCTGTCCTGTGTTGCCTCTCTGTTGGGGGCTAAGCATTTCACTAATGACAAACACTGGTCTAGATAGGCTACCTGCCGCTCTCGACATTCTTCACTACACTCAGTCAACGTGTGCCATGCGCTTCACAAGTCTTAGCCACCATATACTGTCCATCTTAACCATGCTGGAGGGTATTTATAATGCATGAGCAGCATGCAGATGAGAATTAGAGGGATTTTTCTGGGTTACTAATGACATGGTGTTAAAAATTCACAGCAGGCAGGTTTAGAAGCTACCTCAGAAGGACAGGAGAGAAAGAGAGTTGGGGACAAAGGACTGATGGATCTGTGCACACTATCTTTGTGCATGCATGTGTGCATGGACAGAATCATGGCTGTGAAATAGACCTCACACGCCAATGCTCCTGACCAGCTATGAGTCGATGTAAGGACCAATCCTCACATGCAAGAGAGGTCAGAAGGTAAAGGTCATTGACACCTTGGGTCTATGTGACTTAGGAAGAGGACAGAAATCTTATCCGTCAGAAATGAGAGATAAGATTGAGAGGGCTGTCTCTGAGACACAGTGGGGCTAAGAGAGAACGAAACAAAGCAAGAAATGAGTCACTGGGGAAAATGTGAGAAAAAAGAATCACAAGACTGAAGCAATTAGAGAGAGGACATAAAGTTAAGAGGTCAGACTGTAGTGCATCAAAACACAGGGATACATTTCTATTGAATAATCATGGAATGTAAGCAAGAAATGATCATGTAAAAGTGAGAGGGAGCTGGTTAACACAGAAAAAAAAAATTCTGTTCAACAAAGAATACTGTGTACCTGCTAGTGTAGGGGATTTAAATATGTAGTGGTATGAGTTGCATCTAAAAATCTAAGAAAACATATTATCCATATACACATTTGCACTTAGAGATAAGCTGGTATTTTTTATATCATACTTATATGAATTTGGGAGATTCACTCAATTATGTTGAAATGATGGTTGTAACGAAATAGCAGATGCCAAGTTATCTTCAATTTTGATCCAAAGTCTAGTTCCAAAACCACCACATCCATACATATTCCATATTGCAACTTTTAATAATGTCCTAACACAGGTTTTCTGTCAGAGCCAGTCTGACTCAAGATAACTCTGTTAGTATCGATATGACATCATGAGAGTTTTCTCAGACTTGATAAACCTCCTCCAGAGCCACAGAAAATCTGGCACAACTGTTTTCATTGCACTCTACATGATGATTAGACTGGCCTTCAGGTGTCTGTCACTGCAGTCCACCTCAGCCAAAATGCTGGGGGATTAAAAAAGGAGAAATCAGTGCAGATTACTAACCAGTTACATAAATCTTATTACTGTAAATTAATTCTTCAATTGTCTGCAGTGGGATACTTTTGCCCAGTGACTTGGGTTTCTTGTATGCATGTAAATTCTATCTCCTTTCTCATGAATCAACACTGTGCCACATCATGTTTGTTGGTACAGTCCCATTAGACTCCCTCTCCTCTTTATCCCCACTGGCTGTCTCAGTCTCTTTTTCTTGCTTTCTGTAAGTTAACTGGGAGAGAATTTCGGGGATATATTCCACCAGTGCTTGCCAGAAAAACAAAAACAACCTCCCCATGGAGTTACCCGCCAACATCCTTCATCCCCCTGCTTCCTTTCTCATGCTTAACTTCCTCCCTCATTGAATCACCCCTCTGCTATGCACCAGCATTCACCCTCCTAGCCCTCATCTTCCCATTCAACCCTCTATCCCGAATGCCCAGTCGATTGCAAACCACCAATCACCCTTCCTCGTCACTGTTATATAAGCTTCCAGTCATAGATCCCAGCCATATCACTGTTGTTTTCGCCCTGTGTGTCTATTGGGGTCTCAGAATCTACGGCCAGGCCTTAATGAGGCCCCCACAAAGGACCCATTGATGAGAAGCCCAGTGTGAGAGAGGATGACCCCAGCCAAGAGAACCCAGAATTGAGCATCAGCTGCCCCGGGCTCTCCCTCCATACAAAGACGTCCACTGTAGAGAAAAACTAGAAAGAACACAGAGAAAAAGAGGCACAGAGAGCCAGAAAGTGAGTAGAGAGAGAAGATAGCCCGCTCAAACAACTTAGAGAGTGTGAGATAGGAAAATAGTTAAAAAAAAATTAAACAGATGTATGACCTCATCATCAGGGTAGTCGCTACTGTGAGCCTTCCTCCTCCACCTCCTCCTCCTCCTCCTCCACCTCTCTTCCTCCTCTTAGCATCCCAAAAAGCAGTGAGACCCACCCTCTGTCCTGCCTCGTCAGGGAGTTGTCAGTGTCTCTATCCCACCCATCATACCTCAGTTCTAAAGAGGGGACCGCAAAGATCTAGTCTGTCACAAATCCTCGCAAGTAGGTTGCTCTGAGGAGCACTCCAGATGCTTTTCAGAGCCAAGTTTAGTGGATATAAATGTGATTCTTCTTTGGATTTGGAGTACGATGTTATTGTTAATACTGTCCTTGAAGGAGAGAGAAAGGAGAATATGGACAAACTAGGCTGGACCGTCGCAGGGCAAACATTTGGAGAATTGAGATGCCTTATGACATGACTTAACTATTTTTCTTGCATCAATACACCTAAAAGAAAAAAAACAAGGTTGAAGAAAGTCTTGATTTAAAGTCGATTATCTTTAATGCCATTTTTTGGATCACTGGAACAATGACTCTTGCGGCGCGACTCGAAGACTTGGAAGTCACCCTGGAGCACATGCTCATGGATGTCTTTGTGAGTTCACCCACTTAATACTATTGTTGAATTTAATTTTCAACCACAATAATTGTCATTAATCTGTCATAATGTGAGTTTAACTGAATTTAGTTTTGTCTTTTGTAACCATTGATACTTGCAGTGGGAGACCAGAGGCCAACATATGTTCCAGATGCTCTGTCATCAATTGGTCAAAAAAAAAAAGCTCTGATTAAAGGTCAAACCCTCTGCACAGGGAAATGTAGGGCATAAATAGCTCAATAGGGATCTAACCTGGAATAGATGGCCTGTGCATGACTCAACATTTGTGATAATTTAGTTTTTAGAATTTGTTTTAAATAAACAATTATGATCAACATGACATGCAGTGGCTCACACTGTCTCTCCCGGGTTTGATTCCCAGGTCGGGACCTTTCCGTGTGGAGTTTGCATGTTCTCCCTATGTCTGAGTGGGTTCTCTCTGGGTACTCTGGCTTCTTCCCACAGTCCTAAAACAGCAAGGGAGGTTAGGTTGATTGATTACCCTAAATTGCCGATAGGTGTGAACGTGAGTGTGAATGGCTGTATATCTCTATATGTGAGCTGTGCAATGACCTAGCGACATGTCCAGGGTGTCCAGGTTGTACCTGGCCTTTAACCGATAATGATGGGATAGGCTCGGGCTCCCCTCGTGACTTTGCATAGGATAAGCATTATAAAATTGGTGGATGTCCTAAGTCTGTGCTTTGGGACAGTAAAAATGAATCTAACTTGACTTTTGATTTGCCTTGGCAAGTTAAATCGGGATGTGACAAGCTGTCATCCAGCCAATTCAAACAACAAAGTAAATCTAGGTAACTTGGCTCATGCTCTCTGTGGTCCACATATTTATTTACAGATAGCAGTAAATCTTTTGATTAAGGATGAATGAAATCTTAAATTGAAGGAATGAGGACTGAGGGATAAAAACACAGTGAGAGGGAAAGACTGATGAATGCAATTGTCAGGTTTCTATACTCCAGTATGCTTGGGTAGACATAAATTACTCAGGCCGGCATCCCTGACACACACACAGAATCACAAATATGCAGTCACAGAAATGTAGATGCAATAATATGCATACACATGCAGCTACCCCTGCAGATATGCACATACACTGTAAATACAACTTCAGAATCCCCGGCTGCTTTGATCTGCTGGCTGCTGTAATGAGTTTAGTCGTTAAGCTGCTGTTTTCCTTCAACATTGTTTACAGACTGAGGCATCTGTTGGTGCACACATTAATATGTCCTTTCCTGAGATACACTATGTTTTCATTGAACACTGTCTGCACACATTCAACTGCTGCAGAGCACCCATGTCACATATTTGATGCCCCAATCAATTAGGTTATTTTGGAGATTTGGTCATTTCCATATATCCAGTGGTGATTTATGACTGAGGCAATAAAGATTAGTGTTTACGGCCAGAATAGGATTTGGATTATTCATGCACTGCGTGTGAGATGGGGGAAAAATTGGGAGTTAGGAAACTGCTTCCTTCCTCTACATTTCCTCTTAGCATTCTAATTAAACCGCTCATTTACTTATTTTTCTAATTGCTGGGAGAGGCTGCACAACAGAGGCTTTTCTGGCCACTTTACATATGTAGATGATAAATACTCAAATTGCCTGCACCCCTTTCCAGATCGTCTGCATACTGTGTATACATATGGAGATGCATTCGCTGACATACACACTCAGACACACACATACAAATGCTAAGACATGCTTACATGAGCAAAGAAAAGGCCTATTTCCGTGAACCTTTAAATCAAGGTAGGCTGAAATTAAATAAGTCTTTCCATCAGCAGACGTGTGGCCTGAATTAGGCGCTTTGTAACGCTTAAATAACTCAGCTGTTCCAGTAATGTGTATGTTGATGTTCAGTGTGTGCGTTTAATGATTGTATATGGCTGTCAGCATATACTAAGTGTTATATATTTCTGTATGTGTGAATTAAGGGAGCAGTGAACAGAGATAGGGCTCATTATTAAGGGTCATTAGAGTAT
>KV751345.1:7837972-7852065 GCA_001698575.1 Mola mola
CTGTGCTGCTCATCAGCTCGAAACATGCAGCTGAGTACACAGTTGTATTCAACTGTGTTCCCCATGTTCCTCAAGCTGTGCTAATTTTCATTAGCACAGCAGCAGCACATATGAATGATTCAGGAAAGCCGAGAGGATTTGAAGCAACACCTTCTTATTTTGCCTCTTCTACTACAAGAAAAGGAGGTCATTGCCTTGATTGCTCGCAGGAAGCTGGAGTCGACATGGAGTCATTTGTAGATTTTTCAGGTCACCACTTTTATTTCTTCTGCCTTCAAATCCCCTATCATACATCTAAATCACATGACTGCACATGGCAGGGTTACAAAGCTGATCCTACCACCTTAGAATTCAACAATGTAGCAAGATAAACGTGCTTAAAATGACCCTGCGTTTCTGCCATTGTCACATAAGTAAAGGAACAGCAGAAGTTGTGTTTGACATTTTAGAGGTAATTAGAAATCGTCTGTGTTACCTTGTACATAAAGTCATCTCCTTGACATACTTGCCACAGAGTTCTCATTTACCTAAGGAACTTAGCAACACTGCCAAAACCCTTTGGCATGGAAAAAAGATGTGTTGCTGGTCCACTGAACTGCAAGGTAGAAAAGATAGAGTGAAAGATGGGAGCTCGCTTTTCAGAGGCTGCCTCACACATGCTGGCAGTCACGTCAAGACATACAGCATTGTTATTAAAAATGCATTTAATCTTTCTGTAGTTTAATTGAATATCCTCCTCATGCACCCCCCACCCAACCGCCGCCAAGTTCTCTCCCCCCAGCATCTTCAACCCTCTCTGCAGTACAATGCAGATCTGCAGAAAGAGTTAAACATCATTCTCACTCTTCTTCCTCCTTTTTTGCTCCACTCCTCTGACAGAGGGAGACCTCAGCTTTGATTGACTGCTTCTATCATAGCTGCACTACATTGCTCCCCTCTTGTAGACATAATTTCCTCTCTTTCATCTGTTATAACCTGATTTTTATCCATTACTTTATGTTTTGATATAAAATGTTTTGTATTGATTATTATTGAAAAGATGTCAAACTCTTATCCTGTTTGTGTAAAATCCTTTCTTATAGGTTACTGTTAAAATCCTCTTTAAGGAGGTTTTATGATATGTTAACTACTTTTTGGAAAGTATAAAAAGAAATTATAACGTTTTTTTTAAGTTAGGATGTTAATGACATTTAAGAATTTATTTCCGGTTGACTTCTGGGTAATTACATGATTGGGAAGTGAGTTGAGTATTAGTAGGGAAGAAGAGTTTGATACATGGGCGGAGCAGAAGATGCATGGAGGAAGGGCAGTGTAGTCATAATGTGAAGAAGCAAATTAGTGGAACTTCTCAAAGGGCTGGCTGCTGATATAGTAAGGTTTCTAAGATGTAGAACCCTAATGCTACTTCCTTCCTTCTTTCCACTGAAAGTCCATCTGACCTTCTAGTTAAGTTCAGACATACATTTCAAAGTTAAGGTGAACAACTGTCCAACTATCTATTAAGTCTAGATAAACTATTACACTGTGTATTCAGGAAAGGAGGAGTACAGCTGTCTGAAATGAATCGGCTTTGCGTCGACCATGTTGTGAGAGGTGCATTGTCACAAGACATGGTAGCTTTCCGCATTGGTATGACACAAACTACGAGAACCTCCTACTTTCAGTGAGTTATTGAAAGAGGTTAGGAAGAAAGAAGATATGCTTCTGAGTAGGGCTGATGTCAACAATGTGGTCATGACAAAAACTGTTGCCCATATTTCCAAACCTGCTACAGATACCAGTATTAGTCCTGAGATGGAACAGCTGAAAAGGGAAGTTAGAGTCATTAAAGCTGAAATACTGAGTCTTAAAGCTGCTTCTGTGGTAGGGCACCCTGACACCCAAAATCCACCTTTTGAAATGCCTGGCAATATGAAATACAGAAAAATGAATCCACAAGACGTGCTATCAATAATGGGGGAAAAAAATGGCATATTTTGTTATAAATGTAGGGAAGATGGACATTTGAAACGAGACTGTGATGGTGAAGAAAATCATAAGAGTCAAAAAGTGCCACATAAAACTCACTAAGAAGTCAGGAAACTAGCACAGGAACCAGTAGAGGAATGGCCTGGCATCCCCGGTAGTCAAAGTACATCAACTCAGACGAGAATGTGAGAGACACTATACCAGAAGGCTAAGTGGGGCCTAGCTCTGCAGTGCCAGTGCAAATTGAAGGTATTTATGCTAAAGCGTTACTCGATAGTGGTTCTCAAGTCACTTTGTTGTACAGATCCTCCACCAACTGTGAGAAAAATGCTCAAAAGTTGTAAAAAAAAAAAAAGGGAGGATGAAACTGTGTCAGCACAATGTCCGTACATTCTGCTTTCAAAAACGCCTTTTGAAGAGCTATCAAAACGCCCACCTGATCATGATGATAACCACAAGAGAGGAATAGTGTGGTTCACACAACATAAACCTGTTACCTTGCGCCCTGGGGGGGTAATCAGAGTGACAAGTGTCTCAAAGTTTCAGGGAGTGCCCGGCACTCAGGCCATTCTTGTGGACACACCTGAGAAACCTAGGTTTCTGGAAGAGCTTTTGGTGAGGCCAGAGTTACAAGCCTCCACTGTAGTGATGTCTAAGAGAATCATTGTGCTTTTTAGGAATGCCTCAACAAAAGAACTCATACTGACCAGAGGTATGTCTAATGTCTCCTTTTCCCAGCTGACTTGATGTCATCACCTTCTGTAAAGGAGTCTAAACTCAGGAAATGGGAAAATTGCCCCATCTTCTAATTTTGGAGATTCCAGAAATGGAAGGAGAGATTGGTGACAAAAACAATGGAACGCAGTGATAAGTTATACCATCAAAACCATTAATGACAAACCCTTTAGAGAGAGGTCTCGCCGGCTGGCGCCTGCTGATGTGCAACCACTGAGACAGCATCTGTCGGAAGTAAGATATGCTGGGATCATCCCTGAGTGCCGAAGTCCCTACGCCTCACCTATAGTTATTGTGTGGAAGAATTCCAGAAAAATATGAATGTGTGTAGACTTCAGGACACTAAACCGTCACACTATTCCTGACCAATACACAATGCCAAGGATCAAAAATTCATTGGACTGTCCCAGTGGGAGCAAGTGGTTAAGTGTGTTAGACATTCGGAGCGGATATTATCAATAACGTATGAACGACACTGACAAAGACAAGACAGCTTTTATCTGCCCTGTTGGTTTCTACCAGTTTGAAAGGATGCCACTAGGAGTGTCTGGAGCTCTGGCAACTTTTCAGAAAATAATTAACAAACTGTTGGAGATATGAATGCACTCTAAGTCTTGGTCTATCTTGATAATCTCATTGTGTTTTGAGCAACACTTGAAGAACATGAGACAAGGCTGCTGAATGTTTTTGACCACCTAAAGGATGAGGGTCTAAAAGTATCCTATGATAAATGCCAGTTTTGCAACCATTGGTAACTTATGTGGGACATATTGTGTCTCAAGTTGGAGTGTCAACAGATCCAAAGAAGACTGAAGCTATGACCACATGGCCCAGACCAAGCCCTGTGACTGCTTTGCGGTCATTTCTGGAATTCTGTGGTTATTAAAGAGGGTTTGAGCTTGTGTAAAGATTACTCCAAAGTGGACTACCCCTTGAATCAGCTGTTGTCTGGCTACCCATAGAATAGCTCCCCGTTGTTGACCCTATACATAGTAGGAGAACCCTTTTAAAGAGAACCCAGAAACAACCTGAGGATGAGACTGGAAATTGCAATATATCACAGGAAACACTTAAAATAGAATCTGGAAATGAGGACTATCCAGGTGAAAAGGAGTACACAGATTCAGAAGATGAGGAAGGTGAAATCTGGTACAATGTACCTGTCAGAACCCCCAAGGACAAAGAGAACGGAGAGGTCCCCGAACCATTTAGCCTGTTTTCATATGCAACAACATTCAGATGTTGTTGCATATGAAAACGTACAACCCGAGGAGTCAGAAATGGTACAAGATAATCCAGAGGAAATAGAAATGGACAAAGGAGGAAATGAGCCAGATTCAGAGATGACAGGAGACACTGAGTTTCAGGGGACGAGTAAGACACAAGGGAAATCTGAAAGTGATGACATGTCTGATGCAGAGACACAGAAGGAAGCAGAGATTGAAACTGAGGCCAGAAGAGCTCAGAGAATGAAGAAACCAGCTTTTAGATTAACATATGACACCCCAGGGAATCCAAGTATCACATACGTAACTACCAGCAGTGAAATATATTTCTTGTCTGTATAAGTGGGTAGGTTTTCCTGTGATCCCCTAAACTAGGCCCTGACATCCTTGTTTACCTTGTTATGTTTGAAAACATTAAGTCATGAGGGCATACCTTATTTTAGTAGAGGGAGAATGTAATAACCTCATTTATATAAGTTATTTTATGTTTTGATCTAAAATGTGTTATATCGATTATTATTGAAAAGGTGCCAAACTCTTATCCTCTTATCCCCAATAAGTTACTGTTAAAATACTCTTTAAGGAGGTTTTATGGTTTGTTAACTACCCTTACAGACATAATTGTTTTTAAGTTAGGATATAAATTACCTTTAATAATTTTTTTCCAGTTGACCTCTGGGTACTTACATGAGGGAAGTAAGTAGAGAGCCGGAGGAGCAGAAGTGTATAGCGGTGGCCAAAATACATCTGGAAATTGTTACAGACCTGATGGTGTATATTTTATAAATTTGCTTTGTGTGGACTGGAAACTGATTGTCACCTAATACGATCCCATATGGTATATTTTGGGACTGTTAACTACAGACAAAGTGATAGGGTCTTGTCTAACCTCGGATTGAGCTAATGCTAGCTTATTAGCTGAGCTGGCGATGTCGTGGGAGAGACATCGCTTCTTCGCTGCCTGAGCGGGAAGAGGTCCAGAGGACTTTAGCACAGGTGTTTCCAGCGTGGAGCGAGGACACTGAGGATAGCATACTTTTGGGAAATGTGTGGACTGTGCTGTTCATCACTGCCGTGGGCTGCCTTATCCCGAAGGAGGTCCGACAAGAGGGATTTCTACGAATGTGGTAGGAGGCGTTCTCTTTCTACAAACACAGACATTTACTCCTTCTTTTCTTCTTGAGCTCCAACTCAATGCGCGCCACCGCACCTGAAGCAAGCTTGCTCAAAACCAAGTGCACTGGGGTATACATAGAATACATACTAAAATAACTGGGTTTGTTTGCTTGATTCAATTTTACCTTTAATATACTGTTGCCTTGTTTTCATTGTATTCCGCAATTTTGAGTTAATACAATGACAAAACTCAGGTCGTGTATGTGCTGTTCTGTTACATGCTGTATAACTGGGAATATTTTCTCATATATTTATTTTTACATTACATTGAGTTATTAATGAATAGTGTGCCTGTTAGCTTCTCATAGTTTTAAAGAAAGAAGTTAGGATCATACTTTACCCTAGACTGATTTATTATACATGAGATGTCTCTTTCACCATTACCAGCAATAACATATTCGAGTTAAAGGGGAGTGTTACCGTATTTAATTTTCCTCATTATACGTGCCTATGGTGAATGGGTTACACATACTGTATCTTTGAAAGAGCAGGGCATGCCACAAAGAACCCTGTGGTCTCTGAGGGCATTCTGCAAAGAGCACAAATACTGTTACGCATTGATACCAAGAGCGTCTATTCCCTCCACCCCACAGGCAATGTGATGCATGTTTATCCATGTGAATGAGCATAATCTATTCTCCAGAAAACTATTCTCTTTTGACCATGCAGCTGTAGACATGTTGTTACAGATATTGGTCATTGACTGGATGTGATATGTGCTCCGTTATATAATGGGTGTGTTCCCTGCCTGGTGACAAAATTGTTCAATTATACTGAGCTGAGCTCCAGCCCTCCCTCTCTCCTCTCCCCCTTTTATATGTACAAAGAAATAAACTGTCTTGATTTTATCATCCAATTCATTTACAAATAATAAACATTGAATAACATTGTCCCTATCCTATTTTCTTGCTTGTAACTCTGACTGCTTAATCACCCAAATTAAAGGAAAAGAGACAATTTTTATAAATATGATGTAGTTTTTATATGGAAGTTCTTAAACTAATCAACTATTAACAAATCAGGAGCCCCATGTACAGTAATTGCACATCTAGCGGCCTTTTTAAGTCTGCCACTGCACTCATTATAGCCTACTGATTTGCCCATTGGAATTGAGTATTCTAACTCCATTAAGACATATGGTTGTATAATGGAATGCACTCAGACGAAGATATGGTTATTTTTTCGTGCACCCTTATCAGGTCTATAAACATTGAGGACGTTCACAGATGGAGGTGATTTTTCAGTATCTTTACAGTCGTTCAGAGCCAGTGGCTAAAATTTTAATCATACTGGTAGACACACTAAGTCAGATATACAGTGTGTGTGCACACACATACAGTCACCTCACAGCAGGTAGAGCAGATGTTGTTCCGAGCGATTCGATTCAACCAGGACAAACTGTTCCGCTAAATCTCTCCGAAACATAAACACATCACAGTTCTCACATCACAAATGTCACACAAATGTTCCTGTTTCCTGACAAATATCGAAAGCTATCTGGTACCTTTCGAGCATGTAAAAGACTTTCCCATGCTTTCTCACACAGAAGCTGCTGAGGGGATGATAATTAAAGTGGATGCTCTCCTGTGGAGAAGTCATTATGATTGGTTCTGGCCTGATGAAGGGTGGGAGGCCTCCCTTTCTGTTTATCTCACTCACATGAGCTGGAGAAAAACAAAACTAACCATGTATTTAGGAACATAAACAGAAGCACTCAGTGAGGAATAAAATAACTGTGTTTCTGTTTATCTTGTTTTGTTTTGTTTTTTCTTTTTCTGTGTAATGGTGCTCTAATTCAGCCTTTTGTCATTTGTGGAGTCGTGAAACCTAAACATTCCACCCCCTCCCTTGCTGCCCAGGATGAGAAAAGATTCCAGCTAGAGGGCATTTCTATAAACACACCTACCCACACGCACTCAAACACACACATGCAAACGCATTCGGGAGCAGGACTGTAGGGGTGAGTCAGGCAGCCGTGGGCAGAGACTGGCTGGGTTATCGGGGTAAATTAATGCAGACATTTGAGAGCCATGGCTTCTTATTATTACAGCCTGGAACAAAGAATAAGCAGACAGACACGTAGCAAAAATAAATGCAGACAGTCCTGACGCTTTGTGTACACCTTCCATATTATCATTTCTCCAAGTCAGATAGTGATCTTCCCTTGTTGCTCTTGTTGATCATTTTTTCAGAAGTGTATTAATAACTGGTAGTTCAGTTTGAGGACAGTGGTGTGATCTGATCGTGCACAGCCAAATCTCCCTGCCTTTTGCCCATTTTTTGTATTTTTATTGCATATTATGTATGCAGGTTTTTATTGCAGTATTTCAAGTTTAAAAACATCCTATTTGCCTTTATTTTTGTGTGGTTGTTGACTCAAATAGGTCATTGTGCACCCAGCTCAAGGCATTGTGAATAGTAGGATGTTGTGTTGTGTGTTTTTTCCCCCTCCTGTCAAGATGAAGGGTTATTACCTCACTTGATAGGAGGTGGTGGAATTTTAAAAATCTCTAAAAGAAAAACACCCGTGCTGCAGGGTTAGGGAATAGAAAAACTTAAACTGTTTACATCGTTTCGTGAGGGATCCCTATAAAAGCAGTGTGGTTTTGTCTCCTGAATAAGCAAATGCAGTTAATGGTGATTTAGATTAACTTCAAACACACGCACATACACATCCCACGGCTTGCAAAGCAAGAATAAATAAATCATTTCTTTTGGTTCTCTTTTCAGCTCAGTATATATCTTGCAGGACCTAAATATCTCTCCTCTAAGTTTATATATAGCCCGCTGATAGTTCTCATGTAGGCCACAGTCACTCACACACTGATGTGGGCTAGGGTATTGAATAAATAGTGCTTATGGAAGTTTACCTCTGCAGATGATTTCCTCCTGTATTGCCCATCTTTTTGCATATGTGTGGATTTTGTTTTTGTTACTTTTATAGTATCATTTCATTAAAGTCATTTGGTAGGTCAAATTAAAAAGTAGTGTGGAGGATGGAAAAAGGCGTGCTTGTTTGCTCATTTTGATCGGTGCCTTTAATCTGATTTCATACCCTGTGATCCAGCATCACCTCGTAACTGTGATAACTGAGCTAAGGGTTCCTGTATAGAATCCAGTGTTGATGAAGCCACACAAGATGCTTTTGGTTACTTGTATGAATGCACCATGCCCGCGCACTTGAATAAGTGAGTGTACAAACATCTGTGTATGCCTACGTGTGTGTAAATCCCCTTAAATTAATTCAGTTGACAGTTAGTATTGATGGTCAGAGGAAAACAGAGCTTGGTGGTGACTGATGACGAGAATATGACAGTAAGTCACTAGTGCAGCTATAACTCATGAGTCCAATAACTTTAATTGACATGTAAACACTGGTGGATGAAGAGGACTGACTCAGCTCTGCATGTTTGCAGCAATTGTAATAAGAGCTCCACAAGATTCGGGGCTTTTCAGCTACATGGCCGACCAATTCGTGTATTTTTATAGGGGTGATGAACAAGTAATGAATGATTCATTTCTGTATGCATGATCATTGGGAATGCTTGACTGCAAGGATGAATTCTATGTTTCCATGTATGTATGTGTGTGTGTGTGTGTGTGTGTGTGTGTGTGTGTGTGTGTTTGTATAGATGGAACCATGACAGGAGCTTTCTTTCAGCTATAACTCATGAGTCCAATAACTTTAATTGACATGTAAACACTGGTGGATGAAGAGGACTGACTCAGCTCTGCATGTTTGCAGCAATTGTAATAAGAGCTCCACAAGATTCGGGGCTTTTCAGCTACATGGCCGACCAATTCGTGTATTTTTATAGGGGTGATGAACAAGTAATGAATGATTCATTTCTGTATGCATGATCATTGGGAATGCTTGACTGCAAGGATGAATTCTATGTTTCCATGTATGTATGTGTGTGTGTGTGTGTGTGTGTGTGTGTGTGTGTGTGTGTGTGTGTGTGTTCTTGCTTTTTTGTTCTACTCCAGACAGTGAAGGGAAAGAAAGCTGGATGTGGGATTTCAAAGATAATCTCCCTACCAGATGGCAAAACATCCCATATTCCTTTTGAGGTTCCCCACGTGATCCCCTATAAGTGTGTGTGTGTCTGTGTGGATGGTGGGGGTATATTTCTTATTGGATCACGTGGCATGAGTGCGTATGCTAATAACAGCCATAACGTCACAATAATCCAGTGACCTGGTTAAGCCCCTGACTGAAGTGAGTGTGGGAGGCTGGGAGGGGGAGAGAAGAGAGAGGACAGACAAAGCGCGCTCCCGCTCCCTCTCACACACTCATTCACCTCGCGAGCTGGAGAGTGGAGCAGCAGCAGCAGCAGCTGAGGGGAGCACAATGGAAAGCGTTTCAACACAAGGGGAAAAAGAGGAAGAGTGAGGGACACAGGAGTGCGGCTGCTAGACCCACACTCACGTACACGTCAACATTACACTCTTCTTTCCTCCTCGCACACCCACGCGGCACCTCGCGTGAATCCCAGCTGCCAGGCTGGACGGCAGGGCGAGGACACCCACCTCACACACTCACAGCCATGTTCATACGCTGGAGCGTACCATGGTGGTCCAGGGAGCTGTGACACCTGGGAGAACCCGCCGGCTGATGCTGAAGCTGCCGGTGGGGACTCTACGCAGAAACAGTGGAGAGAGGGTAAGACGTAGGCTTCCCTCTTCCCTTCCTCTCATTCACTTTCCTTTTCTGTGACTTCGTCTCTCTCTCTTTCTGTGACCGTGGCTTGCCGTGCTGTTGTCTGTGTGTGTAAGTGGGATTTAAAAAGGTTCTTGGGTAATCCATGGGACGGCATTAGGTTTGAGTTGGTAGAAGGCAAGTCGAGACCAAAGCTTTTAATCTCTCCAGTGGACAATACTTCTCGGCGTTTCTCCTCATGTCAGTCCGACTCCGTCAATCTTTCCCCGACTCGGTGTGTCTCTGTCACTGCCAATGTATTCCAGCGCAGTCCTCTCCTTCAAGGTTACCAAGAAGTCTCGCTGTGGGAGGTGCTGTCTTCCAGTGCAGCTTGTTTGCCTGCCACTTCGGCTTCCTTCTATCAGCCTCTCATAGCCTCCGTCTTCAGCCTGATTTCAAGTGTTGTATGCTTCAGTCTGATGTGTGTGAAAGAGGATAATAGTTTCCAACTAGGCTTGGACGTGGAATGTGTGTTGCAGAGTTAACCATTATGTCAGTCGTAAGGACAGGCTGCAACCTGCCAGGTGATTCAACTGTTTTTGCTCCTCAGCAATGTTGTTTGTACTGGAAGTAGTGCACAAGTAGCAGCTGTGTTAGTGATTCCCCATCGCATTCATTCAGTGATGCATATCAACCCTCTTTCATGTTGTAAATACACCAGTGTTTAGTAGAGAGAGAATGTGTCTGTGATGAGTGCGCCTGGCTTATGCACATCCAAACTGCCTTTACCAAAATCATGAAGTACTTATAGGATCACATGGAAATGAATTCCAGCTCCCTTTTGAAAACCTCTCTTTTCCCTCTTGATGTGACATGACTTTAGTTTCATTAAAATGCCTCTTTGATTGAATGTGACTTCTAAATGCTGTGAGCTCCTCTGAGAATTGCCAGTCTCTTTGCGTTTTCTCTCTTTTATTGAATGCGTTTGCACATGACACAGTGATGCACAGCCATGCTGTTCTCCCGCTGTTCACAAAGTGTGGATGAAACCTACTTTCACTTTGATTTAGCTGCTATAACCTTCCCATCTCCTTATAGAAAAATGCATAAACACAACCTGTTCCTTCACCAAATGCTGCTGTTACAGCGAAGCTGCACTAAATTAAGCAAGTTTAGAGACTACTTTTACTACTTTTTTGTTCTGATGCTTTCAGGTCTCATAATAAAAAATCCATGATTCATTATTTATCTTGTGTCATGTAAACCAATTAACTATGATCTTCCTCAACCTGGCTGGCTGTCACAATACTGCTTGATTATGATGGAATCGAACTGAATATTCATTGTCGTTTTGAGAGAAGTACTTTCTGCCGGCTGATTGGCTGGTGCCTGCGCACACACAGATGCTGAAATCACTTTAATTAATAGAGAAAAGCTGATTTTCTCACACAGGAACAGAGGGAGGTCCCTCTCTCCTGATTACATTCCTTTTTTTGCCTCCCATTTTTCTTGCAGCCAGCTGTGTGCAGACAGTCTGGAATGGGATTACTTGTTGTGATTTACATACAAACATTATTGTGCTATTGTGCTGGAAAAACAAAGAAGGAAATTGAACACGCCACGCCACGCCACATCCAAAACTCCATAGATTTCACAAAGAAGTTACAGAACCTTACTCTGCCACCAGATGAAACCATGGTCTCCTTTGGTGTCACTTCTCTTTTCACATGCATACCCACCAGTGAGGCAGTAGAGACTGTCAGAAAACATCTACAACAAGACAGCTCTCTACACACCAGAACTAATTTCAACCCTGACTAAATTTGACACCTTCTGCACCTTCTGCACCTTTGCCTTTCCACGACATACTTCAAATACGATGAAGTTTTCTTACAGACAGGAACATGGCTGTGCCATGGGTTCTCCAGTGTCTCCCATTGTGGCCATCCTCTACATGGAGGTGGTGGAGGAGAGGGCTCTGAACTCCTTCACTGGAACAACTCCCAGCCACTGGTTCAGATATGTTGATGACACATGGGTCAAAATCAAAACTCAAGAATTGGAGGCTTTCACTCGACACATAAATGCAGTGGACAAGAACATCAAGTTATCAGTCAGTCTCCACCTAATGTAACCACGTGAGCTGCACAGAGAGCATACAGAAAAAATATTGACAAAATCTATGACCAGCTGACTGAGCAGAGCTGTTCAAGAAATGTTTATTGCTTTAAGCCTAAATCCAATTAAAAGTGTGTTGCTCATCCGAAAGCTTATTTTTTCATATCTCTCAGCAATCTTTTTGCACCAGCAAAAACAAAATAGGTTAGTTGGTGTTCATTGCCTCTGGCTAAACACTGACTTTGAAAGACATTTCATAAATGGATCCTCCGAATTTTACCTCCCTTATTGCAGAGCGAAAAAAACAGTCTGAGTTCTCTTCTGTCAGCTATGAATTGTCTCCTGCTTGTGTCAGTAGTTTCTGATGGATGTAGGATTTGTATCACAGTTAATTGAGTGATATAACAGGGAGAACATGGACTAGGCTGTTCATGGTCAACACCTGAGACATTCAGAGGCAACGTGCCTCATTAACCACAGGACAATAGAAGAAGAGACAAACTTGATTGCTCTCTCTTTCCTCTGCAAATGATTTTCAAAAAATAAATCTCCCTGTGGCTCTTGAACATCTTTTATTACAACATTAAAACACATCTGAGAAAGCATGAATGAAGTGTATCAGCAGGACAGGACGGGATAGAGGGGATTAGAGACAGTCATAGAAAAACCACTAGGAATTTACGTATAATATGATGATAATGGTGGTGTTGATATTTTTAAACAGCTTCTTTTAGGGGCTGTGAGCGGTCTGAATTAGGATTATCCAACCGCCTTTGTTATCTGGCTATCATGTTAAGCTGCTCAGCTCTTTTCTGTCAAATTAAGAACAAAAAACAACAAACAAAGGAGAGAGGACGTGAGAATGAGACAAATGTTTGTGTGTGTGTGTGTGTGTGTGTGTGTGTGTGTGTGTGTATGTGTGTGTGCCCAAGTAAACAAAAACATTTCAGATATCAGGCGGTGGAATTGTTCTCCAAGGAAACATGTTGTCAGGGGCACCGCAGGGGAGTGAGGGTTTTGAAGCTGGAGGGGTGGATCAATGTCAATGACGGAGGCTCACACATCCAGAGTGTGAGACACATATATGTGTTGAAAACACAAATTCATGAGGGGAATGGGAACGCAAACAGACAATCGGGTGACTTTGATTTACTACTGGCGGCCTGAAAGTTCGAAACAGCCGGGCCAAGTGGTGGAAGGCAGGAATACTAATCGATCCCAGTTACCTTTAAACGTCTTTGCACCAATCACAGAGAAGGTCAGCGCTGGGCTCAGGCATTGTGTGGGTCAGGGTAATGGTCTTACTTGTTTCTCATCAGGCTGATCTAATTGTCTCAACATTAGCGTCAACATTCATTTGGCCATCTGCAAAAATTATGGAAACTGACGTAACAGCGTTTAGAATAAGCTTCCATTTAATTTAATTTTCTTTTTTCCTTCCTCTGTTAGCTACAAATATCAGTTTTAGGCTCTGATTACCGTTCCCCCGCAGGTCTGCTCTGCCTTGCTTTTTGTATTGATTCCCAGGGATCTCAGCCTGAACACAACCACCCCCGCCGGCCTGTGGGGGGTTGAAAGAGCTGTGGTCAGTCAGTCCAATTAATGAGACAAAGAAATTAGAAAAGAGGGGAAGAAAGGAAGAAAGAACAAGGTGGGAACAACTAAAGCTTCATAACAATCAGTTCAATAACAGATTCTAAGGCCCCTATTGCACCACACCCTGTTCAGCATGAAAGGGGACCCCCCTTTTCTCCCCAAGGCAGCTCAGGAGGGAGAATGTTTTGGAGGAAAGGAAGGTGGGGGCACAGGGGAGTTTTCCTCCCTCCGCACTCTCTCTCTTTCATCACTCTCTGCTATGATTTTTTTTCTCTATCCTCTATTCCCCGTCCAAAATTAACCCGCAGATCCAGAGACAACGGCACAGCTGTGCACGAGTTGAAAGTAGGTCTGAACGGAGTGTGATCAAACACTGAGATGATACTCTACTGACTCTGAGTGGAGGCTGAAGGCAGTGAGCTGCCCATAATGTGTTTTCTCTATGGAGACAGCTTGCTAGCAGGGTAGCTGGAGCAGACTGTCCACTGCCAAAACATCCCTAAAGGATTTGTGTGTGTGTGTGTGTGTGTGTGGGGGGGGGTGTTCCTATCCTCTGCCCTGCCACCGTCATGCAGAACTCAGAATGGTTTCTTCTTCATCTCTGCTATTCTCAAAAATGACAGCATGGAAGCCTT
>KV751345.1:7852100-7868678 GCA_001698575.1 Mola mola
GTTTGTTGAATTCCACCACCCCCAAAACAGGATGTAGAGAACCCAAGATGTTCCTCCTTAAATATCCTAGCACAATCTGCGCATTTGTCAGACAGAGATAACACGACTTAATGAGAACGAGGAGCTGCCTGTGAGTCACTCGTATGAAGGGGTTTATTCATAATTTCAGCCAGTGTGTTTGTGTGTGTGTGTGTGCATGCATGTTGTATGAGTTTGCATGTGAACGATTCCATGACAAAAAAAAGTATCAGGGAGAGAAAGAAAGAATATGTGGTAAATTAGAAGACTTTCTTGAAGATGTTGGAGCCACTAGTAAGACCGTCTGTGTGTGTGTCTGCGTATATGTGTGGGTGGGCGTGTGTGTGTGGGTGTGCATGTGTGACAAAGAGGCAGAACAGAAATGGGTTAGAAAGAGAGAGAGTCTCTTGTTTTCCCGTGGGTGCACTGCTGTAACATTGTAATCCTCATTAATATTTATCTGCCACGCAAAACGGAGAGAATGATTAGCTGAAGACTGTGTGTGTGTGTGTGTTTGTGCGTCTACACGTTTCCTTGACTGAACAACCCTTTGTGCATGTGTAGCATATTACAGCATATAACACATGAACTAGGTCATCTTCTAAACATAAGAGTTACCATACTTCAGAGGTTATGTATCGTCTCGGGGGTCTCACTGAACACCATAGTTATATTTTAATGATTTCCAAGTACACTCGTGAACCCTGGAGCTCGCAGCATGCACATACATTCTTGCACACACTGCTTTCATCCCCTCCTCCCCCCTCATCACGTTATGTTATTGATTTTCCTGCTCACACCTCTGATACAATCACATTAAACTAGAGTGATCAGAATTGAATTTCGGACAAGGTCTATGCACGGGTGTCACACTGACGGTGGTGTGGGTGTTTGTGTGTGTGTAATTGGATTGTTGATAATGCACCTCATTTAAAAATGAAGTCTACAAAAGCCAGGTTTATTTAAGAATAAGGACAATTTAAGTGTGTCACATGGACATTTTGCTCTTATGCACTACTGTTTTTGTGAATTCCTGTGCAGTAGTGCCTCAGCTGAAATGTTCTTGTGAATTTATGGTGTCTGTGACCCACTTCCCTGCACTGCTCTGCTCTCTCCCCTCTCTCTCTCTTTCTCTCTGACTTGCCTGCACTCTAGTATAGCACGCCTGACTGGAGATCAGAGGGCGAGAGGAAGATTGAGAGATGCAGATAGAGAGATATGAGGGACAGAAAGGGAGAGATGAAGACCGGAGAAAGTTAGAGTGCTGCTGAGAGCAGGAGATGGAGCAGAGAAAGTGAGAGAGTTTCCTGCCTGTGTCAGGCATGGGATGTCCTAATTGCTAACTAGGCGGTGCTTAAGGTTTACGGTTTATTTGTTATCAATATGCTGATGAAAAATAACATTTTTTCAGTCAGTTGCTGTTCAAACAAAGCTCATTGCGAGGTCCCAAATAGTTTCCTCTCTTTGCAGTCTTGTTGCTGTGGTAATATCCAGTCGGCTGACACTCTAGTGCTGACTGTTTGCATCACAGGCCCTGTATGACCTTTCCCAGGAATCAGCGGGACACTACACGCGCATGGAGTCATGGGAACAGTGCACTGTCATGCCTAACCTCCCGGCCCCCCTCCTACCACAACAAATATTTGCACTCTTCATAAATTTTGTGTGTAGCTCCAGCCCAATCCAGATTGATTTTGGAAAATTCACACTATAGAGATCCACACATTCCTCATGGGTTTCTAAGGACACCACTGAGAGGGCTGCATGGTGGCCTGAGATAGGGATTAGAAACTGGAGCTGTGGAACAATAGATGTTGGAGCATGTGCTGAGTGAAATGATAAATAAATCTTTAAAAGTTTATTGCATTACTGAGAATTAGGATTAGGATAGTTTATGTGCAACGACATGACATGCATGAAAAATAGAAAGTGCTGTCATTCCCACGCCATCAATAACAACACAGGTAGTATTTTCTCATAGTGAAAATATTAAAAATACTATTTTAGGATGGGGGGGAATCCATTTGTCTGCATAGAATCTTTTTTCTTTTTTAAATGTTTAGACCGACAACGGATAAGAAATACTTTGTAAGAAGTCAGAATTATTTAATCATTCAAATTTCAAATAAGACAGACATCATCGATCATTTAGACCATATTGCTTCAGCAAAGCTGTCAAGCAGCAAGAGTTTACTAGATCTGAAAGCATACAGACTGTAGGCTTTGCACATGTTGGGGATTGTATTGCCTCCATGTGACCATTGTTGCAAATGTGTAGCGTAAGCAAATGCAAACAAAGCTTCAATGTGGAGCTCTATCTCAAAGAAACAATTGCATCTGATGTTATCCATCATATGTGCATGTTTTATACATTCTGTGCAAGGATAATGTGTCACATTGAACAGAGACTCCAGATAGTGAGGTATTTTTAATTTTTTTTAGAAATTACAGTATTGTTCATTTAGTGTTGAATTGCTCGCAGCCCCTAAAAGAGCTTATTTCTAGTCTGGGAAATTGGCTTCAAGGAAACTACCTCCTTTTTTGGCCAAAATCCCTGTGCTGTTAGAAATCCTCATGCTCATGACTTTGGAGAGCAATTCTCAGCTTCTTAGTCCAGTGGCAGTAATAAGGTTTTGATCAGTATGTGCATGTGTTTATGTAAGTGTATTTAGAGTGACTGTATTTCATGGACTCAATGCAAAGCATGCATGCACTGCTGTCTCACCACGTGTGTGAGCCTGTAAACATATCCCTTTCCCTGTGGAAAGTGAGACCCTATGCGAAGAGCGAGTCCTGTCATCCGTTCTGCTCCCTGGCCCTGGAGTGGGTGCTTTACATGCGAGCATCAGCATGAGAGTGCATATCGCTTTAAAAGCAACGAGTGGTAGGGGAGAGTATGAGACCGACTGCATTTCCTTAGAGGGAATGTTTGTGTTTGTGACGCTCAGACTAACAGAGGGAGTGTGTTTTGCTTTAGTGAGAGTAAATGAGAGAGGAAGGGGAGAAGGAAGAAGAGAAAAGAGAGTGTCAGCAGGGACCACTAGCTGTGTGGGACCGGGACAGAAGGACCAGCAGAGTTTGACCTTGAGGAAGGATCAAAGAACTGAATCCCAAAGAGCCTGAGAGAGGACACAGGCAGGACGGCAGGAGAGGAGACAGACAGGATTCTCTTGTCTCTCCGTGGCTTACCTCTAGAGATGACCCAATTATTATCTGGAGCTAAGTGGTTTCAAGAGGACAATAAAGGCTAATTCCTCCTCATTATCTGAGCCTCTGTAGATTTTACCACCTGTGCTCACCTGTGCAAATAAAGGATTGTCAACCTGATACTCACAGTGCTATACTGACACCAGAGAGCAAAGAAATGGAGGCAATCCTGTTGGGTCTAGACGAGGCAGTCTGTAATCGGCAGGGTCTGATGTGTACTCTCATGTCAACGGCCCTCCGGCGCCTTCATGTGCATGCCAGGAACCTTCCTGCGCCCCTGCATCTACTACACACCCATAGGTGTGTTTCTAGGCCACTGTACCAGGTAGGCTGCACCTTATGCGCTCACAAAACAAGCTTATGCATGTGCACATCCATACATTTCAACTGGCAACTTACTATCTGTCTACAAGTGATTCTATTATAAATAAGTATTGTGAGCCAGATAAATCCTTGAAGCCTGAGATGGGGCCAGGAATAAGGGGTTTCATTAAACACGGTGGGCAGAACTCGGTTAGATATTGAGATGTTTTTAAAATGCATGAGGAGTGTTGTTCCGCCAAGTTAATTTATTGCATTAAAATAGCAGCTTTGTTTCACGTTGTTTCCCCTGTGTTGAGATCTTTTGTTTTTGTTGCTTTGCTCAGGATGCAAAGCCTGAACAGGATGTTGTGTTGCTAGGGTCACTTTTAAGGAGCCGGTAACTAAGCTGTTAAGCCTTTAAGTGCTCCATGGATATGTGAAGGGGCATGCTTGAGCACACAACACACATAAACACTGTATATTTGTACATGGGTCGCTGCAAAAGAAGAGTTTGACACTAAAAACATTACTGTATTTTGATCTCTTTCTCAAAAGCCAGAGGACCTCACATTTTACTGAGCAATGATTCAGCAGAATGCTTGATCAGTATTCACTTCCCCATGCCTGGATTTTTCATGGAGCCATTAGTATTCTCCAGGCATCTCACCTGCTCTGTGTTTAGCTGGCACCATCAGGACAAACCCAAAAGGCTCAAAGAGAGATACTCACATGCACACATACACAAATATCTTTTCCTGTCATTTTTGCTCTAGTTCCCTTTCAGATCTCAAGAGTTGGATAAACTGGATTGTTAGTCTGACCATTGTCTTCAGACATGTTTTTATGCGACTCTTAAGTTAAAGCATCCTGAGGGAGGGCAACACAATCGGAGGAAACTGTGACAGTATGCCACACCTACTGAAGCCAAACCTAACGCTGTATCTTTTCACCAAGTATTTTAGTCATCAGATGTCTGGATGCTGTCAGGGAAACTAATTAAGCAAATTTTTTCAGCAGCTCGACCTGCAGCTACTCATTGAGACGCTGTTGCTGAGAGGATATACTGTACAACCCAAACATCCCTTGGGCATGTGCTTTGATGAGCTACAAACAATAGCTCCTGCCAGCCTAGATTAGGTGCTATGGTCAAAGGTAGAGCAGTTTACAAGAGGAGGGAGTAGCAAAATCATGGATGGAGGGGTCAGAGTGTCAGGCTAAGGGATGGGGATGTCCCTGGCTCACCAGGCTGTCTCCCTGCCCAGCTTCGTCTGTTAATGAGGTACCCAGTCTCACACATCTGGCAGACATACAATGAGAACTTTCTACCTTCGTATTTTATCAACTTCTTTTGCACTTTCTCCTTTAATCCTGAAGTTAAAATAGCTTTCCTTTCCAGTGCTCTGACCTCACTGTTAGCCCATGTTATTTTTTTCCACTCCAACACTTTATTTTTGCTCCCCCCTCGAACTTAAATTACTTCGTCATTTCTTATTTAGCTCTTGCTACCCTCTTTTCAAAGTGTCCGTGTAGTAGACTTCCAATGCCCTACATACTCAATCAGGACAGCGGCTTCTACTGCACTGCATTATGTGACGTAAAGACATATGTCAGGGTGATAATTTTACATACACTGTGCTTTGCATGTTGCATGAAGTTGCACTAAAGTGAAGCTGCACTACAACATGTGTTTGAACTGCATTACAGCAGACTGACACATTAATGAATTGTTTACTCACACAGAAGTGCTCTTATTTCTCTGATGAGAGGTCACAGCTACGTGTTCATACTTTCGTACTCCAGGCTGAGTAATATTGACTCAACAGCCTCCAGTTACACATTGTCCTCTGGTGACATGACCCTTTAAATAAGGTTGGTACCAAATGGCATGTGAGGACAGAGCTTTGTTGGGCTGTGTTAGACAGTGTCTCAAAGTAATGTTTTTCACATTGCTATCCACATTTGCCTTACATTTTCTTGCTACTAGCATGCCGCCCCAAAGGCAGGATATCCTGCATGGGGAAGAAGCAGGGATAATAGCAAACACAGGTGGTTGGACTTCCCTTGAGTCGCACAAATTTCTTTTATATCTGTGATGACCACTGCCCAACTTGACTTGGTACAAGCTGTCATTTTGTTCTTCGGTCTGTGAAGTGACATGTTATTAGATGAATCTCATCTTCAGTGTTCAACTTCCCTTCAGACTTGGTTTGATAAATATCCAAGATATGCCAAGTTTATTTCACATAGTCACAGTGCCTCCGAATAACAGTAGCTGTCAGGAAGCTGGTTCTCCTAGTTTTCCTGTTTCTTAGCAATAGGATTTGCAGTGAAAGGTTTTATGCATATTTTATGCATAGCTCACCTTGTATCACTTTTGTCTGACATATTCATTACAGCTCGCTTCTCCATTAGCTTGTGAGTTCTTCTGCATCATACTTGGGACTAAAACGTGGGTCACTTTACTCCCAGTGAACGCATCATGGTCCTGTTTCCTGTGAGAATAGCTTTGTTGCTTTTTTTATTCCTCTTCCATTGAGGGAACCAAGCCCATTTTGATACAAAGCAGAAACACAGCACAACTCCTTAAATAAAGACACATAATCCTCCCTCTGTCTGGTTCATTTGTCACTTTTCTGTTTGCAGTCTGACAATCCACATATGTTTTCGAGGAAGTGGATTTCTTAAGTGCTTGAGTCCACTGTGAATCAGGACATGATTTTCAGTTAGAGCTCCTTGACTCTCATGTTTAAGTTATTGTTATTTTGGTCTGATATTCTACCAAAACAGATGTCAATAAATAGACTCAGACAAGCAGGCAGATATCCAGAATAGTAAATCTGTGTGTCATTGCTAATTCCCAACATCAGTCCTTTTTTCCCCCATGTTTTCCAGCCAAGCAATCACTGGATGGAGGTTGAAGTTGAACTTGTGACATCCTACTGAAGAATTTTGATCACTATCCCTGTTTGGCAGCCACCTTTGTTCTCATTGCCAAAGTCAGAATCTGCATGTGAGAAAATCTTTTCCCAGAACCAGCAGGGAGTTGGGAAGGGTAGAAGGCCAGAACAGACATTCTCTCAAAATTTTCCAATGCTTTGTTTATATGGTTCATTTATTTATTACTTTTTTGTGTGTGTATTTTTCCAATTTGTTCGCAACTAGCTGGAGGCATGTTTGTGTTTGATAGCCTTGCATAGGCATAGGCACACTCACAGACAAACACCCCTCTGCAGATTCTGTTCTGGTGGTTGAAGCCGTTTACAGTGTCTCCCTGGGAATACTGTCTTATTTGCATAGTTTGTCTGGAAAACATTTCCAGTGCTCTATTCCCAGGCTATCAAATGCTTAGTGTGTGAATGTAAGCGTTAGTGTGATGGATAAAAGGAAAAGGGAGCAAGGCCAAGTGATGGCTAAACTTCAGGGAGATTGGCCAGGAGTTCAAACATGGGAATCAATTTTCTTGTGACACCATAAATCATCAATCACTATGAAAATTTTATGTGTTGTCCATATTTTCTTTATGAGAATGTGTTTGACGCAGTTCTTGGCTTCATTCTTGTTACAAATTAAATATTTAAAGTACGCCACCCCTCCTCCTTCATGTGCCATGTCCTTTAGTCACTGTGAGCCATAAGCTTCTTATCCAGCGTCGAATTTCTCTGGGAATGTGAGAATGTGGCACACTGTGTGACGTGATGGCTACTCATTTGCTTAACTACCACATTCAACATGATCTGATTTAAAGTGTGTTGGTGAATTAGAACACAATCAATTTTGTTATGAAGGGTATTACATTTTTTTTTTTTTTGCACGATATAATAAAAATGATCATGTTACTTACAAGCCTTACTAATGTTATTTTTGTTATCATGTAGACACATTTAAACACTTTCCTAGTTATCACTTGCTATGTTTGAGGCCAGATATTAAACAGGATTAAAGCTAGCTGCATTATCTTGCCTTTTTTTAATCATGCCATGGTTTAAGGGCCTGGTTGATAAATTTGGCGGATATCCCTCTAAATCCTCTACGTGTGCCTGAGTCATGACCAGAGTATAACATTTGAGAGTGGCCACAGTATAAGATTTTTGGTGGTGGTCCTCCTCTATTGACTGGAATGATGGTGGTTTAAGTGTTGCATTAGTGATGGGGATGTAAGGGCTTACAATGTTATAAATGCAGAGGTTACAGCCTCAGTATAGAATGGTAATCCCTAAGGATTACAAGGGGAATCTGGTGAATATCTGAGGAAATCCCTCTCAGGGACTACCAGGGCCTGTGTTTGTATGGATATCATATCCTTTAACACTTTGTCCCCACGTGTTTACCGAACAGAGGTTTTAAGTTTCATGTGCATACTTGCATCAACTTCATCAACGTCTAGAGAAAGGTGAGGAAATATCATAACTTCTGAACCAAAGCTCCACCGCAGTTTCAAAGCCTCTCAGCCATAATTTCCTGTGAAAGAGAGGTCACA
Organism: Mola mola; assembly: GCA_001698575.1. Lineage (NCBI taxonomy): Eukaryota > Metazoa > Chordata > Actinopteri > Tetraodontiformes > Molidae > Mola > Mola mola. The sequence goes on from KV751345.1 coordinate 7,860,106, forward strand.
GAATGCTTGAAAGTCTAATGCCAGTCATGTATGTGGTTAGCCACTGGGTCAACTGGGAAGGCATAGTTAGTCACCATCTTTTAATAGTTGTATCGGTGCAGCGACTATGTAGCAAAAAATGCAAAAGCCGAAGAACATTCATCTGTAATGCTATAAAATAAACCCAGCTCTCATCTGTAACTGTGGCATGTGATTGATGTGGTGTTGTTGTTTATTGAGGAAAAACCTTTTCCACCTCCTACTTTGAAATTCTCGCTCTCCCCACGGCAACATGGCCAAATGGAAGATATTCAATACCTTTTACAGTGATGGGATTCCCTTTGGACAAGAGGAATTGCAGACACACAGACCACATATACAATCCAAAAGGTTCTCCCTGCAGATGAGCTAGGTCATTTTTCATTACCCTGGTTCGGCGGAATCCACAGCGTAGTAATGGAGCCGAGTCACATCCAGCCAAATCTATCGATGGATAAATCCTCCCTGTAGGAGCATAGTGGAGGCAGACCAATCAGGTCTGCAGGTCAGAGCCTATGGAGGAATATGTAGCTCTTTTTCAAACCTGTGGTTGTCATTAGAATACATCTGACTAGTTCCTGGAGGAAGATGAGAGAAAGGTCAGGGGCTGCATGTTCACAGCATCTCATCTTATCTCTCCATTTCCCTTGCTTTTTGTTATGCAGTCTATATTTGCCTGCCTCATCTCCAGTTTATTTCCACTTCCTGTCCTACCTGTCTGCTGTACCCTTTTCAGACTATTTCCACGTGAATTGTGTGCCTCACTGCCTTTACTTTCAGACAGTGTGTTTCTCCCATATATTCCTGTTTTTACACCTCAGACCCTCTTACATCACCTGAGCCAGTACAGCCCGAAGCAAAGCAGGGAGAAGTATGATTTCGTGGGGGGGTTGTCTGTCTTTGTAAAGCTGCAAGTGTGTTGACTTTATAGAGTGAAGGATTCCCTTATCTTTGCCATCTTGTTGTCAGCTGGATTCAATCACTTTGTGAAATGAAAATCTTCATTGCATTCCTTCAACTTAAAGTTTATACCCCTTGGTCTTACTTTTGGCTGTTCCAATGTCTGACTCTGCTTTCTGAGTCCATGCTAGGTCTCTTGGAGAGTTGTCATGACAACTTTTGTTTGTATATTATGTTAGAGTGCACAGGGGCTTGAGCCTGGTCAAACATTCATGTGCTTGTGTGTGTCTGTGTGTGTGTGTTTATGTGCTTAACAGCGCACTTTGTGTTCATGTCGCTCTTGAGAAGAGCTTGAGAAGTAAGTGCTTTTAAAACTAAAGACTTATTATGTGAATGGAAGCCTACCAAGCTCCTGTAGAGCCAGTGCCTTGAAGGATGTAGCTCTGCTGTATCTCCCTAATGAGCCTGGAGAGTCTCTGAAGCTCCTGAAGGATGCACACACACAAAAGTACACACACACATACACACATACACAGGTGTTCTGCTGTTCTGGTTTTAGGGTACATATTTAATAGAATAGGCGAGTAGAATACATTAGGAATGTCTTTCTCTCTCTCTCGCTCATACACACACACACACACACACACATACACATAAACACTGGAGTTTGCAGAACTGTTTAATATTCATTATGCTGAATGATTAGATTGTTTGGTATTCTACCCGGTCACTGGACAGGGGATGGAGGCCACTAGAGTTCAACCGCTCTGCAGTACATAGTGCCCTTGAGTTTAGACCACAAACTGTTTGTGTGTGTGTGTGTTTGCGTGTGCATGTGCGCACATGCATCTTTGTGTGTCGATTTGTTTATTAGAAACTGGACCAGAGTGAAGAATGAGCACAGATAAAAAGAAGATATGGATGGAAAATCTATCAGTCGTGGTTCAATGAGATTATAGCATTTAAAGGCACACACACACACACACACACACACACACACACACACACACACACACTGTATACATTTATACATAAGATACCAAACATCCTCACATCATCATCACTTTGTCTTTCTTCACGCATCACCAGTAGTGTCAGAGAACGCCAGGGTCATTCGGATCTATGGTGATTGTAAATTATGGATGAAGAGAGGGGGTATAGGGGGTAAAAGATCCCTCCCCTGTGAATGACTCACAAACACACTGACAACCTAGATCCGTGCAAATAAGCCTGTATGATAATTAAGACTAAAGATCTCAACACATGACATCGCTCGTGACCAATTGTTTTGAAACTCTGCTCTTCTTTTTAAGATGCCGGTGCTGTGGCTCCCCCTCTTGCCTCCGTCCCTCTGTTGTTCCCTCTGGCTTGTACTCAGAAGCTGCTTTAATTATTGAAAAACCTTCGATCTATGTCATTACAATCAGAGTAGATGTTGTGCCACTTTTCACAGGCATGCATACGCCAAGATAATTTGCACCCAGACACATGACCCTTGTGCTTATAACGGCTCCATTTGGACTGGAATTTAAGGAATGTCCAGCTCATGTCAGTAGAGGGTAAAGCTGGCCAGAAAAAGTGACTGAAAGAGAATGTAATCCTAAACCAGGGAACATTTGTGGCTTTTCCCTTTTTTAGAAATCTGTCAACGTGGAATAACTTTGGCTTGTGGAAAATATCTCACCTCTATAAAAATATATCTCGCTCCTTTATAAAGTCTCTCCTCTATATAAAAACAAAAAATTTTATCAATGACCATTGAGTGCAGTCGAATTATAAGTAGCACAAAAAAGGATGATCTGCATGCAGGAAGACTCCAGCGATTCCTCACACCAACACACTCTTTGCACCTTGCATTATTTTTTTGTAATGAGATGGCAGTCAGATGGTGCTCTACCTCGTACATTTACACCTGTTATTAACATGGTTCTCTGGCGTCCACATCGAGATTCAATCACTAACTGATCATGCCCCTCCCCTGAACAAGCATTTCTGATAGGAGGCTACACTGTCTCATTCTCTTCTCATCTGTGAGCTGATTAAACAAATATCAACAACACAATGGCCGAGCATGCCGAGAACTACATGGCCTCATCGCACTTGTGCTTTGCGAGTTCCCACAATGGGCAGGCAGAAATCAGCATAAAATGTGAGGTTGTGCTGTTGTATGGACTCAAAGCAGGGGAGAGAGTGGTGTCAAATGCCGCTGTTAAGTTGTTGTATGTGTTTTGGAGATGTAAATTGCATTTACACTTGTGGTCACAATGCGCCCACCGACAACCTTCAGAAGCGGTTTGGCTGATCAGACAACAATCCGTCCTAAAAACGTTTTGTGCATATTTATACCCGTTGTCCAGGGAAGGCGGGGTACACCCTGGACATGTTGGCAGTTCATCACTGAGCTCTGATTGCAATCAAACAAACAAACAAAACAAAACACATTTTAATGCCAGGTGTAAAAAGGGCCTCTGGCTCAGTCAGCAAGAGACGTTTTCTGTGGCTCCCTTTTAGAACTTTTAAATATGACTTTAGGCTCATTTTGTGTAATTTGATTATTGATTGGGAGAGGAAGACAAGAGATAGGAAACAAATGAGTAAAGTAAAGGGCGGTGAACATCAAATCAGGGGCTGAAACGCTGGCATTTAGGTCAGCAATCATCATCCATCGGAGGTGGCAAATATGTAAGAGATTCAATTTTACAGCAAAACTCCAGTAATGACATTGCAGCAATGACAGACTTACATTGGCTATTCAAAAGAAAAAACGTAACATTTTAAATATCAGAAAATGTAATCTTATAGAAGAAAAAAATCTGCATTAAAAAAAAAAAGAAGAATCTCAGACAATTAGCAATTTATCAAGTACAAGGTGAGATTGTTAGTGCTATGACTCATTATATTGGAATTTATCAAAAAATTGTAACTCAATGCCCTTCTGTGCTACTTTCACTTTTTTTTATTACTATTTCTCTAAATCACAAGGGAGTCATTCTGTCTCTGTGTGGCAATTTGCAAACTGTTGGCTCACATTTTGTATATTATCTAAATAACCTTGAATAATTTCTGTCGCCAAATGACTGCTGCTACTTGTGTTGCACAAAAAGCAGTTTTTCCCCACCACTATCACCAGGTGCCTACTCATGGGTGAATGTTAGGTCTCTGTTAATTAAAACAGGTAACTAAATTAAATAATAATCAAAAGAGTATGGTCCAGACCTAACTTTCATTGTTATTTAACCAAAACTGAATGACTTAACTTCACTTAATACAGTTCATTTAGTATTGACTTAGTAGTGACTTCCTTGAATTTAAAAAGTCGAACTGAAATCTATCATAAAATCATGTATTTTTCATGTCGTTAATGTATCTTCTGAAAAACTTCATGGCATCATTTACAGTGAGAATGTTTATGTAGCATTTTACATTCATAAACATCTCCATCTGTCTGTGTCAGTGAAAGTTGTGCTTTGGCATGAAAGTGTGGGGAAACATCTCCTGAAACAGTTTTGGAAAAGTCTGGGAGTGGAACTTGGTAGTAAAATGAGAACAAAGCAGAACTGGCAACAGAAATATCTCCAGATTGTTTGAAGTTCCTGTGTGTTTCTGATTTTAAAAAGAGCCCTAACTGGAACCACATTTTAGTCCCAAAGTCACTCGCAGGCAGTGCGGGTGGAGCTTGCAGACACACACACACATATACACACTTGAACAAACAAAACAGATCTCTCTCGGTCAGTCGTTTCTCTAGACATTCCTGGCTGCCTTTCCATGACCCTCCCTGCTCTGTCTCACTATGCCACTGCGAGAAGCACTTGGTGTGAGAAAAAGACAGGATTTGGCATTGGCATTACTTCTCTGTCAGGTTTTCAATGTCCCATTCAAGTGAAACTGTTGGGTGTTGAGAGCGTGTGCGTTTTGCTCAGTCTAGTGTTATAATAATCTAAACTGTGCCATATGGTGATAGTTTTACATTAAAAAACTGACTAAGAGTCATAGAGCCTATGTAGACATAATGATCTCAGCATCCTAAATCAACAGGGGACTGATATGTCAAACCAGGCTCCTGTCAAAGTAACACGTTTCACCATGTTTGTTTAGTCTCCATAAAGATGGGAGAGACGCAAAGCTGGACAGAGCGAGGAGCACAGAGTGTTGTCAGTCTTAATTCCCTACCGCAGCGTCCCATGACCAGGGTTAAAGATATCCTCCATCTTGCTTCAATTAACCGTTCAGTTCTGTTTATATCACATTCCACCAATACAGGTTACCTTTTCCATCAACATTGTTCCTCTGCTTGACCTTAAATCCTGACTCTAATACCAACCGCCTGTTAAACCCACCTCACCCAACCAGATCTTTTCCTTTTGGAGCCCTGCTCCATAGAAATACACCAGATCAGCACCTCATTACAACCACACCTCAGCCCAGAATAGAAGCCCTGCTGGCTCCGTAACAAGGCTTTGTCAGGGCCCAAATATCTTACACCTACAATTGTGTCTCACCTTGTGCTTCTTGGAAACACTCTCTTAACCCAAGGTAAATGAAAGCTGACAATGTATAGGGAAGTCAAGGGAGGGGGGGTGGGGGTTGGACAGATGAGTGCTTGTTATCGTTCCTTCCTGCCTTGCTTCCTTTCTTCCTTCCTTTGTCTTCCCCTCTCATTCAGCTCTGAAGCCACTCACATTCATTGCGAACATCAGCAATCATTCACAAAGCCTTGCAGTTTAAGTGTTCACAATCTTCCTAGCACATTTTTTGGCTCCCCCTTTCTGTCTTTATTTAGTTTTACCCAGTTCCTCCACTGCCCACATGGTCCCGTTTACACTGTCTCCCTGCATTGGTCAAACAACAGGGCCCTTGTGATTGCAAATTGAGGAAGCTTCCAATAAAGGGAGATATGTATTTCACAAAGGAAAGCCACCGAGGGACGGGTGTATGTAAGAAAGAGTCATCTGGAGATATTTAAGTTGGACAGGCCAGTTTCCTGCGTCTGGAACAGGCCAAAAATATCCAGGAACAAAAAAAATCCAGTAGGAGGGGAAAGGATACACCTCCTCTTTTCTCATGTGATCTTTTGCTTTGTAACCAAGATCAAGTTTGGGCTTGGCAGTATAAACATTAGTAGTAACAAAACTGCTAAGCGCATCAAATTTATTTTGCATCTTCATATTGCCTAATATCTGAGAAGACCTTATTTCAAATGAATCCTGCAAATTTAGCACATGGTGTAGCTGCATTCAGCTCAGACAAAGGCAATAGAAAAACGTATGATAAACTTAGACCACAAATGATCATATATCCCAGATGCTGCCAGCTTAACATCCCACTACATGCATGTATGTATGTATTTATGTATGTATGTATACTATATGTGCTACATATGGCCTCATGCTGTTTAGGGATAAGGCTTCTCGTGTTGTAATGCAATAATAGTAAACAGCCGAGTCATTTGAAGCCATGTGAAGACTGTATTGACACAAGGTATAAAGCTTGGCCTTGCCCAGCTATTTATGGTACCAAAAACTGGACTGATGTTGTTATGTTAACATCTTGTGGTTTCAACGGCTGCCGCTCCAGCTGGGTAGGACCAACACGAGTTCCCAATTTAGGTCATACAAAGAGAAAGTGGGAGAGAGTCACTAACGGCCAGGAATCATTCAAGCCCGCCAGACCTGAAAGAAGGGGATCTGTGTTTTTAAAGTGCAGACAGGAAGCGACAAGCTGGAGAGGAGGGATGCAGAGATTTAACCGAAACCTGCCCTTTTTTGGCAGAATCCTGTAGCCATTGCTGATTGTCGTGTATCCGCAGTGCATCGCTTGTTTTAAAGGCAGAATCGTGGTGTGCGCCGGACAAACAGATGTGTGTTTGGGTTTTCAGGAGCGCACACGCGGGGGAGAGAGAGAGAGAGAGAGAGAGGTCTGCAGTTTCTCATGGCTGCGAGCCGCTGCAGAAAATTTCCCCTCATCTCCTCCTCTCCCCGCCCCCACATCTTGCCTCCATTAATACCGTGTTTTCGAAGCAACTCTGGTGACAGGGAGAGAGTAACTGGCGAGTGAATATTGAAATAGTGGAACACGTCCGCACTTCGGGCCACTGTGTGCTGGTCGTGCACGGCACCGGTAGGAAAAGGTGAAGGAGAAGGAGGAGGAGGAGGAGTGGGTGGAGGGGGTGGGGGCTGGTCGGCCAGGACGAGCACCGTGAGAAGCGCCGTACTCTCGGGACGAGGAGGGAGGAGAAGACAGCGTTGGTGAACGCACCGCGCCGTTAATGAGAGCTTGAACGGCGGACGTGTGGCGTTCAGGGGAGACTGGGAACATTCACACTGCGCTGCGTCGCTTATTATTAACTCTGGGTCACTAACATGGATGCTGATGTGCCTCCTCCTCTGGGCCGGCCGGGAAGAGGGGTGTTTTCGGACAATTTTCTGGCAGTTGTGCCACTCATTTTTGTCTGGGACTAATAACTTGTCTTTGTCTCTCCCTTTTGGAGCCAGTTTTTGTGTGTGTGGGGGGGCGTCGCAGTCGGCGTTTGTTTGCAAGGTAACTAACTAATGACACCGTCGCCAGCTCAGTCTGCATCATTGTTAAACTGCCTCTGTACGTGCATGTAATTTTGGTGCCAGCTCCAACAAAAATGACACGTTGTGATCATGGATGCTTTTTTTGGGTTCATTTTCATCTCCTGACTTTGAATTTCACCGTGTCTCATCAGTGAGTCAGGCCCCGGGATGCAGGCTAGCCAATTCAAAGCTGACTGGTAATGGGTCAGAAATGTGAGTGGTTTTCGTACTGTGTGAATCACACACCAGCAAAAGGTGATGGGTTGTTAGCCTGGATTTATTCCATTGGAACTACTGCAGTAACATTGTAATGGGAGGTTTGCAACATGCAGAGTAAACGTGACCACAAGCACTGACCTGTGACATGGTGCAGTAGTTTTACATTGAAATCTCCTACATCTTCTACACATCCATATTCGTTTGTCTATCCTGCAATGACAAGAAGTTATTCATAGAAAGTTTTTTTCCATTTTTGTGTCATGGTGGATAGAGTCGTAACGTTCAATGCCATAAAGTGAATTTTATGGATAAAAACCATTAGGCTTCTGTCTCTGCCTGATTGGCCTGTCTAATTTTAGCTTCCAGGCAGTGATTTGTTATCTTGACATTAAGGTTTGTACAATTCTCAGGTGCTTTAAGCACAGTGCCAGCATGTGTTTGTACTTTGTTTTCATTGCAGTTTGAAGTATTGCAGACAAGATATTGAAGTAAATTGTATACTTATGCTCATTTTGTCATCTACAGTGAGGCTTAGTGCTGCAAAATTAGTCTGAACTGGTTTGTAGACATGACAGTAATTGAAACCACTTTGTATAGTATAAATATAGACAGTTTTTGAAAGGTAATAATTCCCAAACAAGAGCGTTGGAGATGAAATTAAAAGCCATATATGGAGAATGTGTGTCTTTGTCGGTCACTGTGTGCACAGGTGCACTCAATCTAAACCCTCAAACCACAAGAGATCAATGGCGAGTGGAAGGGTGGACTGAACTCTTTAAAGTAGTTGAAAGCCACACACATACACAGTAGTAGTCATTCAGCAGATTTCACACGGGGATGAGTGTAACACAACTCTGTCTCTCCTTTCTCTCTCTT
>KV751345.1:7868695-7909942 GCA_001698575.1 Mola mola
AACTCTCACCTCCAACCTGCCACCTCAGTGCAAGCTGGCATGAGTTGTGAGAATGTGTGAAAAGGGTATGTTATGCTCATGTTGCGGACCCGCCCTTACTCAATTTCAGAGGTGGCCTCAGGTGTCCAATATGATATTCATGGCGTAGGAGTTACAAACCAGTTAGTTTATTGTGCTGACGGCAATAATGTTTTGGAAGGAGTTCTTGGCTTACGGTTGACAATGAAGGTGTGTCTCCCTAATCTGTCTTTTCCAGCCTGTCTAACCCCGCCACACTCATCACCCCCCTTTCCTCCTGAACTCCTTCTCCATCTCCCAGATGTGAGGGAAGTGTGGGAGGAGCCAGGTGGTATTTGTGTTCCTCAAGGTCCCCTCTTCCTGTTAAATTGTAGAGAAACTCCACATGTACTGAAAAACACCAGCACACACACAAACATACACTACATGCAGAATACTCTGGCAGCGCTGTTACATCTTTACTTGAAATGTTTGACTTCCTGAAGTGATTGTTTAAAATTTTGTCATATATTTGCTTGGAATTCGTGCAACCAGCAGACCTTAAGACAGCTCTGCAGGTTTGGCTTTGTCTGTCATCTGAAATATAAGGTCGAACTTGTTTCCATGTGGTGCGGATTCCCACCAGTTGACTGCTTCATCATCGCACCTGCTTCAGTGTTTGTGCTTGAACTTGGCAGACGGATGTTATCGGTTTCTTGCAGCAGTATTTAGCAAGCTTTGTATCAGCAACACAAACAAACACTTGAGTCAACATTGTCAGCAGGCAGCTCCATACACTGTGGTCACTGTAGTAGTCCACCAATGGATAATGGATTTCCTGCTCAAGTAGGAATGCTAAAAATGTCCGTGAGAAAGAGAGCAGAACAGGACTGTATTGGCCCATTGTGTAGTTCTGCTAACCTTGTTAAGGCTTCACTGGGACAGCAAGCACACATATGCATGCTTGACATAAGAACACGTCTCAAAGAAATTGACAGGGATGCATCACATTCATTTTTGTTAATGGGAAATTTTAATTATTTTTTTCATATGATTGGCAGTAGTGAAGATCATGCAAAAGTGTGTTCTTGATTTGTGTGCGTATAGCATGACACTTGTAATTGCCTTATGAAAAAGCATATTAACAAGCATTCTTTTTTCTTTTTTTTTTTGCCTCTTTCTCAGATGACAGAGGGGAGGCGATGTCAAGTCCATCTCCTGGATGACAGGAAGCTGGAGCTCCTTGTACAGGTGTGTCTTTTTCTGCCCTCCCACCCTGTCATTCCTTCTTCCCCCTCTCACTTTACAGCCTCTCAATCCTTCTGGCATGCGGAGGGACTCAATAAAGCTGACAAAGAGAAATTTATTTAGCAGGAGGTGACTTTGCACTTTCTTGATGCTCACCTGATCTCTCCATAGATGCATGCACCAGACCTAACAGGGATTTGATCTCCCTGTAGAGGCTATGCATCCCAATACAGACTTTGGTTCTTATAATGTCCTAAACAGAAAGTATTATTTCCCTTAATCTCGCCGACCTTTGTTCATTTTTCATCAGATATTTATTGTCCCCAAAATGCCTCAGCAATGCCAAAACATCTATCAAAAAACATCAATTGTCTGTCTGTAAGTGGGTACTCTCATTATTCTCCAAAAATCCCTGTGTAATTGATAAGGCTCCATATTATCCACTTTAAGTTTGTGGAAATACAAAGCAGCATGGCCCCATTGGCCAAAGGCAGCATCAGCAGCACCCACCAGACACCGGTCTCTCCTTCCTTTGCCATTTAAACCCACAACCCTTTCACCGCAGTCACTTTTGGCAGCTTTGTAATTTTTCTAAACCCATTGTGAAACCAGGTTATGGAATTTACGTGATGTTACACATTAGGTGGTGATTTCTACATTTTTATCGGTTATGTGTCCTCCTCTGCAGAATTGTCATTAGAAGCTTCCTCTACTCTTCCTATTCCATTAACCCCCTCCCCTTTTGAGTCTGAGCATTACCCAGTTCCAGGGGAAAAAAGAGACAAAAGAATGTAATTGCCCTGAAACTGAAGAGGAAGAGCAAAAGGAGAAAAAGATTGATGCAGAAACTCAGGATGTTGAGAAAGAGAGAGAAAAATGAGACGAGAGCTTTGGAATGGAGAGATGACAGCAAAGAGATGGGAGTAAAGAGAATAAAATGGTGGGGAGAGCCGAGGATGGGTCACTGATTTTCTGATTTGATTACTGTTCCTCTCGTTTAAAATTGGTGTTTAAAAAAATAAAATCCTTTCTGCTCCTCTCCAGTTTCTCCCTCTCACTTTTTACTCTTCCCTCTCTATAGCTTTTTTTTGTCCCACTCTACTCTTTACATGCCTTTGTCTTTCTAACCCTGGCTCCTTTTAAATCCCCAAATACAGCTGCATCCATCCACCCCCTACTGTCCTCACCTCTGCTTGTAAGTCATCAAGACGGGAAATTACAATAAAAGAAAAAAAAAGAAGAGAATTTAAAACTTAATTTAAAACTTACAATAATCTTTTTAATGTAAAACGTATACAGTTACTTGAAGATAAGTAGTTAGTAAGAGAATATATTATGTTTATCTCATAGTATTAAAAAAATATAGCCTTTTTTTTGTAACCATTTTAAAAAGGCATTAACAAGAGAAGGGGGCAAAAGTCCAGAAGAGTTCTGAAGTCCTTTGCTCTCAGTCTTTGCCTCTGCCTATTGGGCAGATAAACAGCAAACTAGTGCAGACCACAGAGAATCACAGTAATACTCTAAGTTTTACAGTAATATATGAGGAAACACTCTTAGATACTCCACTCGTTTGCAAAAAAGGGTTTTCTCAGGCTCATGAGTATTGGAGTTTTCTAAAGCACTACTATCTTCCACTGTGCTGAATAATGTCTTCTTAAGCCTTTCATTTAAGCTCCTGTAGCATGCATCCTCAGAGAAGTTCTCATTTCTGTCGCTGATTTGTAACACTGACCAGCTGTTTCAACCCAGACATTTTAATCTTTTTTTTTCCTCTTCACCATCCACATCCTTCTATTTCTGATTGTGTCCAGAGTGGTTTGTATGTGGAGCAAAGCTTTATTATCAGGGAAGACAGGCTATAACCAACAAAGACACCCCATATGTAAATATGTCAGTCATTAAACTATACACCCCTGTATCATAGATGCTAGAATATGTGTCTATATACAAAGTATACAGATACATATTCAAATATTAAAACAGGGACCTTTTGTTTAAGCACCAGTGTACTCCTAAAGACTGCCACTGTTGTCAGTAAAGCACTTGACTGGCTGTTTTAACAGAGATTTAACCATGACTTGCAGACAGCCAGTCAAGCCAGCCTAGTTGTGTGTATGTCGCCAATCTGGAGGTTTGCTTCAGCGTGTCTCCTCCTTATTTGCAAATCCCTGTAATTCTTGTACTGTTAATAACCGGTGTTGTTGAAGAGGCACAAGCTAAATGTCTATTGGTGTCAAATCTAGCAGACAACTGGGAAATGTGTGTGTGTGTGTCCTTGCTGTAGTGTGTGAATGTTTAGTCTGCAGTATAACTTGCTATATTACCTGTCATTCAAGGTTCATTTTGTCAATATACGTGTATTACGGTTGGTATCTTCCCCCATCTTAATACACATCCGTTAGGTATCTGCCATCTCACAGATAGGCTGAGGTTTCAGGGTGTAGGGACGGGTGTGGAAACAGTGAGTTGTCACTTAAGCAGCAAACCAAACTTAATCATACTATGCTGTGCAGCCCATGTGATTTGCATCGTTTGGCTCTTATTCATAAAATGTTGAGGCAAGACACTCTTCTGTTCTTTCTCATCATGCCCTTCTGCCATTAAAAGGTCTATATGGGGCTTATTTTTTTCTTCAATCATCTTTCCAACAATGTCCCTGTCCCAGCACTCAGTGTTTGTTAAGCTGTGGTGGCATGAATATAGTTTAATTGGTATTGGTGCTAAGATGGTTGACTGTTGTTTGGTAATGAGAGACCATTGTATGTCTCCCAGACTGAACCAAAACATCTATTACCACTAATACAATAACAATAGCCTGCTTCCAGATCTAAAATGTTTTGATAATTTAAAATAGATCTAGATCTAGTGCTTAACGTGTTCTGTCCCGTCCCGAGGACCCAGTCAGAGAATTTAGTTTTTTCACTCGAAACCTAAATATTTATTAATGTCACAGTCTAGGAGTCTGACATCTTAGATAATTCAGTAACACCATAAGCCTTTTTAATAAGGCTGCATTAAGGGGGCGAAGAGACAAAATCAGCTACAAGTACAGCATGTTACATGTTACATGTTATTTCCTACCTAACACTTGAGATGTCTCTATCGCATATAGTCTCCCCTGAGCCTTTATGTGTTGATCACTGTAGGCGTTGCACTTATATGAGATCTAGGTCACTGGAGTTGCGTGTGTGCTTGTTGTCTGCATGACATCACCTCCCTCTCTTTAAATAGCTCTCAGTAGCTTTTGTCACTGTAGTTATGTAGTGAGCAGATAAAACAGGACCTCAAGGCAAAACTCTTAGCAGTGCAACCACCATGGCATCTACTGCTGTGTCTTCTGTGTCTGTGCTCTTGGTTGCACACCTAATGCTTTCATCTGACCTTCCTTCATTATGTACTGCATGTATACAACCTAGCAAATGCTCCTCTCGTAGGATTTCAGTGGGCAGCACTTGTGTTGTATAAGGTCTTGTGTGTGAACGTGTGAATCAATGCAGAGTTGCATGTGTGTAATAAAAATGTAGGCAGTGGGCACACCCATGGTTATCTTCAGGGTAGGGTGTACTGCTACTCAGGATATCACATACCAGCAGTATATGGCAGCAGTCCCCAGCCCCTACTTGATGTAAGATGCTCTGCATGCTCTGAGCATGGAGGTTGTTATCACATACAATATTCTATAGTATGAACTAGCTAGCGAGCTGTTGTGCTGCTTTTGGCCCTCTCCCTGCAGTACTGTGGTGGAGCCCAGAGCCATGACTCTGCAGTAGAGGTGTGGGTCAGAGAAGTGGAGAGGAAAGAAGGAGGGGAAGGGCAGGATACCTGCACTGTCAGCAACATCCATACACTTCATCCACCTCTCTCATTTATCTCTTTCTCTCTTGCTCCTTTCTTCTCCACGGTCAGAATGATGCTTAGTCATTGCACTAAAAAGTAGCTAATAGAATATATTAACATAGAGTTTCACCTCTTGTATTAGTGCCACTTAAATTACAGCATGATAAAACACAGAACTCAAGCAAAGTATAGTAAATGACAAATAAATCTGTACAGAGAGAAATACTAATACTTCTTTCTCCCTGCAGCCCAAGCTTATGGCTAAAGACCTGCTGGACCTTGTTGCTTCTCACTTCAACCTTAAGGAGAAGGAGTACTTTGGAATTGCATACACAGATGAAACGTAAGTCACAGTCAAATAATTTAATCACAAAAGGTTATGTGCATGTTTTCCTCACATTTAGTCAAAGATATTGTTATGCAAAACAGAATAAGCACTACTTAAAATAGTATATACTCAGTTATTCAAAATGAGTCCACTTCAAGCATGATGATCAAATTGGTGAAACTGGACAACCCTTAGTTCACATTACCAAGATGCTGTATGAAAACACACGCTACAGACAAAACACCTGCTGCTACTACTTTAAGCTTTAGGGGCTTTTTACATGTAAAAAAATTCAAAAGAAAACAGTTAATTATTGTTGCTTTTTGGCCATTCTTTTACTCAATGTCAGCATTCAGTACTGCCAAATTAGCGACTTTGTTGCTATATTTAGCAAGGATTCAGACCCTTCTAGCAACTCTTTTTCAAAAGAGCGACTAGCGACAAATCAAGCGACTTTTTCTGGTGTTGTTGAAGACTTTTGGAGACTCTGACATGAAAGCAAGCATTTTTCTTTCTCTATGGGTCTTACAGCGGGTGATGCCATGGGCCCCTCACCCGCTCCAAAGCAGTCACAGGTGGCCCAGTCCTCGAGCAGCAGACAGGGCAGGAGATGTTCACCCCTCTGTGTCCAAACTGCAAATGAAAGCCGCCACTGGATGAACCAAACTTAAGAAAAATAAAGTAAAAAAACAAAAAAAGAAATTAAAAAAAAAAAAAAAAACAACCTTAAGTAACTGCACCAGAGTATCTCTTTTGGGTCACTTCTGCTGGTCCCCAAGCCCAGATAAAGGAGGAAGGTTGGAATTGTGACATTATAAAAGACAACAATCAACAGAAGAAAGCTCATTTGTAATTTTAAACATATTTAAAATGTTTTTTACTCACTTTTTGTCTCTTCCACGACGTTATTCCTATCTCCTACAGCGTCCATTACAATTACATGCACATGACCAATTATGCAAATTAGGCAATGACATCATTTAGTGGCTTTTATCGACTTTTAGGACAGCCAATAGCTACTTTTCTTACTGAGGAGTTGGCAACGCTGGCAGCATTTTGGGGGCCAGAAAATGTTTACATTACTTTGTTCCTATTATTACCATTCATTTAGAGTTAAAGTTACTTCAGTCACACAAAATTCTGCATTAGCCGCATTTTCAATTGTTTCTTGCAGATCAGTGTGCATGCAGATGGCTTTCTCAACAGTACCATGAATGCATTTCTTTTTTTTTTGTTTGTTTTATGAAATCAAGGGAAACACTTTTGCATTTGTATTAGGGCTCTTGTCTTCTAAATTGGCCCTATCTTTATTTTCAGAGCCTTCAAGTAAAATTTGGCGGTTTCCCTTCTGCAATTTTGCGGTTACTGTAGATTTCCAGCATGTATGTTTATTCTTAACTAGTGTAGTCTATGGTTTCACTTATCTTTCACATTTTTCAGCCCTGGCTGCCTTCATTGTGGTCAAAACAACACAATCATGGTCGTCATGAATATGACCTTGAACCATAAACTTATGTATGATAAGATCACGAGTTATAATAGGTTCTGATGTTATGCTGAGGCTATGATTAAGGGCTGCAAAAGATCATAGGTATGTGCCTGCCAGAAGGTCTGCCACGAGTTCTGTGCTTGAAATGCAAAAAACGACATTCAAATTATCTTTGTTGTGTTTGGTGACCTAGAAAGACAAAAGCACCAGAGTGTAGTCCAGAATAACTCATGCAAACATACAAATGGTTTACATACAGGCAAAAGTTGCCACAGCCCTCTCTTTTTTATTTTATCTAACACACCTCATGATGTCAAGCCAGACTAGCCCCTGCTCTTTGGCATTTACATGGATGTGACACATACTGTAGCCAGTGTCACTTCAGCAAAGCAACATCAGTTTTGCAATCTCAGTCCCCCAGGAAAAATTTCTATGATGTGTAAATTTGTTGCCTGTGCCAGGAGAGAACAGATGCCTCAGCTCAAACAGCTGACTGGTCTAAGAGGCAGTGTGGGGGGACAAGTGGGAGAAAGATTGAGAGACAGAGACATAAGGAGGGAGACTTTGAAAAAGATGTTGCTCAGTTGCTCAGGAGACTGTGCAGGGTTACCAGGGTGACGAGCTGTCTCTGCAGTTTTTCTGTTGGAGAGAGAAAAGAAAGGAGTTGGGGCTGTGGGAAAAATAAAAAATGTAGTGGCTTTGATAAAAGGTTCAGTTTCTTGCAGTGTGTGTACTTTTCCGTGTACAGATATCTTTGAAATAATAGCAGTGATTAGTAGTTTTGTTGTTATGTCTCATCAGGGGCCATTTCAGCTGGCTGCAGTTGGACCGCAGAGTATTAGAACACGAGTTCCCCAAGAAGTCTGGTCCCATCGTCCTCTACTTCTGTGTCAGGTGATTTTTTTTTCCATTAACCTTACTTATACATACAGTGGGGTTTCATTTGAGTACGTACAGTATGTGAATGTGTGTGGGAGAGCAGAAAAAAGATTGAGAGTGTGTTACCATCTGTTTTGGTGCATGCTCATACCTTCGACTGGTAATAGGAACCAATTAACAAGGTTAGTTATGATAGGCTCCTATAAAATGGCTTTGAACCAGGTGTTAAAGTCCCACCAAGGGGCCTCTCTGATCATCAAGAGCCTCTTAAACTTCATCAGTATGGGTTGCATGCAAATCCCATAGCTTTTCAGTGACTACAGAGTGCCATAAACCAAACAAGGTTTGAGAATTCTTTTCCACAGAGAGAGAAGGCTCGCCATTTCTTTTCTACATGTGGACTATACATTTTTACGTTGAGGAACTGTTGCCAAATTGTCCTTGTCGGTGTAAGGCAAACAGGGTAGAACATATTCCTATGAGGCAACCAAGCCTCAGGCTTTCCATTTATTTTTTGCCAGCCGGCTACAGGGTGTGTGTGTGTTTGTGTGGAAATTACAATTGAAGGGAAGCACAAGGTAAGCATATTAAAGTTTGTAGATGTAAGATGTCAGCCTGTGGGAAATCCCACTGTCGCTGTGTTGAAATAGCCTTCTCAGTTAAAGTCGACTCGTCTATGACCTGTTAAAACAGGGTTATCAAATCACCCCACAGTCACACGCTCATCTCTAAGTCCTTTGTATTTCCCATACAATGGCCCTAACTTATAAAAAAAACCATTCCTGATTCACACAGAGGCACTAGATTATGTATGCATATATGACAGAAATACAGTGTGACTGTGTGTGTATTTTTATTTTTGTGTATATGTGGGCCTTTTGTCTTCAATAGGCTATTGAGACAGAAAGAAAGTAAAGGCTTTGTTGTGGGTCCATTGGTGTTCTCTGTCCCCAATTTATCTCAGTGATGTCATATACACCCTAGGGACGATGTGTTGGTTAGCAACTCTCATAGCAACATGACACACATTAACTGCTAAACAGTGTCATTGTGTGGTCATTTCCAGGTTGACATTTAAAACACAGCTCAAATCATTTAGTAAAGAGGTGATTATATCGTAAACGCATATCTTTATCACATACTGCAGACCTATTGTCCATTCTGTGTGATGAACAATGGTGTCATTCTACATTTTGTTAGCGAAAATGTCAGAAGATATACAGATATATTTGGCTGCTTTTTTTAAAAATTATATTTGCAGTAAAAACCTGGTTTTGCAAGTCTCTTCAGGTTTTAGAGCAGCTTTTGAATCATATAAAAAATCTATGTGTGTGTCTAGTGGTGATCAGAGTGAGGGTCACTGTGTGTATATTTACTAAGACTAATAGGTGTTGAGGATATGGTGATGGTGCTGTGACACTTTGAACTTTGACACTAATTTGAAGCAATCTCTCTAAATGTCACACCGTCATCACCCCCGTATCACACATAGAGCCACACATACACAAGCTGACTTATTTTTTAAAAGCACATAAGCAGATTCAGGTAGACATATCAGCCCAAATGTCAGCCTGAATCTATTATCGATCTGCGCATATTGCTTTCATTAACCCTCTCTAAGTTTTTTGTGTGTTTACTTATGTGGCTGCATGTGTGAATCTATGCAGGTAGTGTTCACATCATGTATTTGCATATTTATGTGGTATTTGTTTGATGAGGTCCTCCCAGTTTTAACAAGGCAGTTGCACCTTGTTGCATGCTGCTACTCTGCTTGTTGTGCAGTAGAGTACAATGTACAGTGTGTCTCATCAACACTGTGGCTGTAATTAAATGTTCACAGTAGATATTGACACGGCCCCTGTCACTCTCTCTTGTAGCTCAATTGGTAACAGGATTTAAGCCCTCCACTATTGATCCTCCTACAATCTTTTCAGCTCAATAAATATACACTCATAAGCACAGAAATCAACATATTTGTTCACATGTGTTAAAAGGGATGTGCTTAGATATGTCAAGACATGTACTGAAGGGTTTGATATGTTGTATTTTGTCCCACAGCTCCACCAGAGAAAGGCTATTAACGAGTAGCTTTCTAGCATATTGTCATAGCCTCCCCCACAGCTGTGGATGCATTCATGAGCTAAATTCAGACTTCATTATTATGTTAGTTCCCTCCTTAACACTCTACCAGAAGTGGGTTACTGTGCTTCTCTCTCCAGTATGTGTGTCAGGACTGTACGTGCACATGGAATCACTCCACACTGCTGATGAAGCAGAGAGGCAGACGTTGTGTGTAGTGCATCGTGTGCACATTCAGTCCTTGTGTGTGTGTGATCGTTCAGATTGTGGAATGTGCTCACATTTACAAACTAATAATGGATCACTGGCAGCCACCACAGTGAGAGAGAGAATTGGTTTAAGGGGAATAAGGGGAGGTGAAAGGTTGCTGGTATATGGGGTCAGCCTTTGGTATGGTGCCCCCATCTGGTCCCTTTGGATATTGCATCATTTATGTCACACTGGAGTATGACCCTAGCATAGCCTACATCCTGTATTATTTGTGTATTACTTTTGTTTTTGAAGCAAAATGTATACACTCTTAATCAGTTTAAAGGTTAACCTTGCTGTTTTAAATTTAAAGTTGTTCATTTCTGTTTTCAGGTTCTACATAGAGAGTATATCCTACCTGAAGGACAATGCTACTATTGAGTTGTTTTTCCTTAACGCCAAGTCCATTATATACAAGGTAAACATGTTATTTTGTTTCAATATTTAATATATCTGGTAGAAAAATCAGTGTTTTTTTTAATGTAAAATAACGGTCGTCTAGATTTTAAAGGTTTTTGCTAGAAAATTATGGAGGTCAACAGTTTGCATATTTCAAGCTGGAATAATGAGTATTATTGTGCTTTATGTTGTGAGAAGCATGCCACTTCATCAGCCTATTTTTGATTGCAAATGAACAGAGGCGAGCTTGTACTTTGGCACCACACTGGTCAAATCAGAAAATGTGAACCATTTGCATCGCCTGTTATCATCATGTTATGTGTTGCACCACATTCCAGCAACTAGCAAATAATTTGACACATTTACTACCATCTTTTGATGCTTAAGCACATTTACTTTGTCTGTTTAAATGGGAATTGAAATTAGGCTTTTGAGTACACTCAGGCAACAAGTTGCATAAAAAGAAAATGCTAAAGCTAGCTGGTACAGATTTAGTGTATTTAGTGATTAATTGAAAACATCCCAATTAGAGAGAGGCTATTTTGATTTTTGCATAGAACGACTGTTTCATGTAGTTAATTGTTCACCGCTTATTTCATCCCATTGTGGAGTCTTCTATCAGTAGAATCAAGAGTTGAACAGACAGTACATTTGCTTAGAAAGATTAACCAAAAATGACAGAAACCATCTTCAGAAAAAGGTATTTATTTATGTGATTACTATGAGTTTTTAGTTCAGCTCATGTCCCATTACTATCTCTGAGTGGCAATACTTGAAAAATGAGATGTACTGCAGCTTGCCATTAGGAGGCAAACTTTGTTGTTTCTCAACTTCATCATTCGTCTTTCTTTATACACTGTAAATGGGCCTTTCTCAAACCAGACCCTATCCACTTTCCCTTCCAAACTAAGTTGTGTGTCACCCATAGGCTGTGGGATGAACTACCCTTCTACAAAAGGAAACAGTAACTGTTGCACCTTTTCATAACCATGGTTTCATATCAGCATATCTATTTTACATATATGCTTTTCTGGTAAACATTTTTCATTCTGATGTCAGATTTAGTTTATCTAAAAATACAACAATTTAATTTCAAATGAACAGTTGACTAAACTAAAAAAGAGTTTGATTTAAAAAAACCCCAAAACAAACAAACACTGTAACCTGTAAGTTGGTTAATGTGTATGACTGTATTTGAGCAGTTACGGTTTGCATGCATTGTTGCACCGTCTTCCACGACAAACACCACACAGTGCTATGTGTGGTCAGCAAGTCCCCAGACTTCCAATAATTGGTTTGAATGGCACTTAATGTTGCAAAACCTCCACAAGGACGCACTGCTGGGGTGTAAGTGGGATGAGCGAGGATGTACTGTGTAGTTTCAGAAAAGAACATTGAGTGGGAGAGAACAGTAAAGCAGTTATATGTCATTTCCAGAAGAGGGAGTATGTGGCCCAAAAAATAATGGGGCAGAACCATTTACAGTCACAACATTAAAGAAAATTGTTGTAATGCCATAGGAGGTATTAATTTAGGCACAGAATTCTTGTATTCATGGGGTAAAAATTCTAGGGCAAAGCTAAGTTTGCACTGGAGGCTGAATGCACTCATAGTCAGAGTGAAAGTGCTTCAGAAACAAAAGACTGAGTCCCCTCAGTACCGCTGTCTGTGAAGGAGATCGCTGCTTTCTATTTGTTCATTTACTGCGCGTCAGCCCTGACTTTTTACAAGAGATGTAGGTGTAAGTTTAAACGACCTCATGGAGGGGGAGAGGGGAAAGGAAGCAAGAAGAGGAATATAGCGTAGTATTTTTTGAAAGCATGTTCCATGTCCACACTATGTAAAGGAGATCAGATATATGTGATTTTATCAAGTGGAACCTTTTCCACTCCTCTGTGGGAACGTGCACTACATGACAATTTGTAGGCATGCTGGGTGGTACACCCGGGGTGGGTTTGTTCGGGCTTGGGTTTCATCCAGGCTGTCTCATCTCCCAACCAATTTACAGGTGGATTGTAAAGGAAACATTCCTTGAATACTTGACCTTCTACTCACGGCCCACCAACCCATATCCGTACCCCTCTTAATGCATGCTTTTTCATCCCATGTAAAATATATGTTTACATGTTTGGTGAACAAAGTACATGCACAAATTTTCACTGCTGGTCATTCAGTCAAAGAAATTACTTGAAGGTAGTCTGAAATCTGTTTGACAACAAGTAGAAATCCCCCCGTACCAGTTGCCCATCCATCTAACATAACATCCCAGGAATGTCCATGCATCCAATTGCAAAAGTAATACAGTAAAAAAATATATTAAAAAACGCCACAGAGTAATCAGTAACTGGAGCCTCTAAGTAGGCCCTCACCATAAAACCCCCTCTCCCAACCCCCTTCAATTTGCTTCTAATCTCTGAGCTCCATCCACATGAAGAGGTGATGAAATACACGGGGGGAGGGAAAATGAAGCAGGTCTTGTAGGGAGATTAAAGGAACAACTATCTTGGATAAATGGAGGATGATTGGAGTCTATTCATGCTCCCAACAACAGACTTATTTGTTTACTTGTTGCCAGCAGTAGGAGAATGTGACTTTCATGGCCCTGTTCCTTCTCTTTTTGCTTTTTCCGCAGGAGCTTATTGAAGTGGACAGTGATGTCGTCTTTGAATTGGCATCCTATATTCTACAAGTAAGTTGAAACGAGTCAGTGTGCATTTAGCCATTAGCACATTGAGCCAATTGTACTATTTCAGAGGCTGTTTCTCTGCAATGAAACAGTTCTGAAACGTGTTCTCTAGAATGCCTCCACCTGCCTTTGATCCTAATTAATGATGATTACAACCGGTCACATTGTCTGCTGCAGTCATAATTGTGGATCATTAAAGTCACATTATCTAATCTAGTCATCAATCTGCCGCGATGCTCTGAGCTTTTAAATCCTGAAAACCTGAACTGTCTACTGATAGCAAAATTCCTGGCCAGAAGCAGCAGGGTAACTATTTTGATCTGCAAGTTTTCCTAAAGTCAAGCCCTTTCTCTCTCCTGTCTGTTTCTCAGAGTAGGTCAGTCCATTAACTGTGCTGCTATAAGTTCACATTACACGTTGAGTGGTTACCTCTGTGAGCGTATCAGATATCTGCTCTGTAGATTTTCAGAGAGTTTAATTCAGATGGAGGTTTAATGCTTCTGTCTGATTGCAGCGCGGCAGGTCTGACTGCACATAAACACGCATCTTATGGTCACTGCTCTGTGTTCAAACATCCTCATTTATATGTAATGTGATGTCCTTTCTTCTCTCATTGCTTTTCTGTTTCCCTCTCTGTTCCACAGGAAGCTAAAGGGGATTTCACCAGGTAAGCACACCAGTAACATACAAGTATAGGTTGTAGCTAGAAAAGTGAAAGCACAGTTTTTAGAGTTGTTTAGTGGGGACGGGGCTATGATTTGTTTACATACCACAATAGAGCCCTTTGTTGATAAAAGGAAATACGTAGAGGAAAAACACCAGTTGTGTTTCTCAGCAGCTCCAACAAGCAGCTGACTTCGAACTATCGGTCCGTCCGTCCATTCGTCCATGATCTATCACGTGTAATCCTATCCAAACATCATCATCATCGAAAATCCTGGGCAGGTCACCAGGGCACTTCAAACCATTAAAAGTGTAATTTATGATATATTATAATGCAAAGTAGAATTGCAATGATCTCTTGATTAAATGATAGAAAAAACATTAGCTGCTAGTTATTTTGATAAAAAGTAGGTAGTAAGTAATGTTTAAAGCAAAAATATATGACAAAAACAGTATAACATTTTCTGTTTTCATCATCTTAAAATGAAGAATTTGCTGGTTTGCTGTCATTGGGTTTTAGACAGGTGGTGGGAAAAAAGAGGCAATTTGACCTCGTTTTTGGCTTTGTTAAATTGTGATGAGAATAAATTGAGAGATGCATTTTGAATGTTTTGACATTTTAGAAAACTAAATGAATTAATTGCGAAAATAATCAGTAAATGTATTTATAATGAAAATGATTGTTAGGGGTACTGGCAAACCCAACAGAAAGAGGGAAAGTGGACTTTTCAGTTTTTATATTCTAAGTGTCTGTTCCATTTTAATAGTAGTTGAGTGAAAATGAAGAGGCACTTGTTGCACTAGTCTGTCTCTTCTTCTATTTTTCTGTGTATTGAGATCCATTACTGAGATCTGATTTTCACATCCCATCTTTCTTGCATGCCATCATTACTGCGTCAACATGTCAACATGTGTGTGAACCAGAAAAGAATTCCTGTTGTAAGCAGCTTCCTTCCAATTTTACCCCTGGGCTCACCGTTTGGAAATGAGAGATTTCTTATTATGTAACCAGAAGATTACAATCGTGATAATGCTGTTATCAACCTCTGCTCAAACACCTCAGTATTTAAACTCACTTTCCATAGAGATTTAGCTGAGCCATCAGCTGATTTGTCTCACTTTCAGATCAGCTCAGTTAGTTGAGCTTGTGAGCTCAACTTCACTTCCGCGACCTGCCTGAACAAACACACCTTTGCTTTATTAGTTAAAAATTAGAGTTATGGAACTTTCCATTTATGTACGACTTTCATGTGAGTTGCGTTCCACACATGGCTCTTCAGATGCTCGTCTGTGTGATGTCGTACTAGATGTGTGTCATCCCTCATCCACTCATCCCTTTGTTGTAGCACAGATAACGTTCTCTAGCAGCATTCACCTCTGACCTAATTTACGCTGGTGTCAGGAGCAAATAAACAAAATATGCTGCAGAGAGTTGAAATGTGACACACTCGAGAGACATTCCTTTAGCCCCGCTCCCCCCTTTCCTTATCCGTTCCTCCCACACACACTTCCCATCTCTAAAAGCTCTGTAGGCCCTGCCGTGTCATTTAGGTTGTACACTATACTCCCCCACCCCATATTAAATTTCACTATATGGCTCTTTGCTGCACCTCTAAAAATCATGGCATTGTTTTCTTTGTTGAACCTCTATCTTTCAGAATTTGAAACTGTAAAAATAAGTATTTCAGACTATATACTTTTCAGATTTGGGAAGATGTACACATCATAATGCCGTGGTGCAGCTGTTGCATTAGCTTACTGTATATTGTTCAAAATAATCTCTTGAAAGCTCCGCAACCATCCAGATCTTACAGCTGCGTCCACACATTGAGGAAGAGCCAGGCAGGGTGGATGGAATCTCTTCCAGAGCTTAAGCTCACATGTTGTCATGTTCCCAGGGCTTTCCTCAGAACTCTGGTGCCTTGGCCGAGGCTGGGGAGAGGCTAGGGGATTAGATTGGGTTATGAAGACCCTCTGAAGTTTGAAAACTGAATGTGGGGCCAAGTTTCTTTGGCTCTGTAGTTTTCTGTATAATTGACTGCCTTTATCTTTTGGGGTTTTTTTCTTTCTGCGTCTTTATTTTATTAATCTTTTGTGTTTATGTTTCTGTCGTTCTGTCTGTTTCTAACTGCCCGTGTCTTTGCAACTGGTCTGAGATGGATAGGAGATTCACTCCTGTCTAGGAAAAATTATGTTTTGCCACCATTGTTCCAAATATTTAATTTCTAAGACAGTTCTGTGAAATATTCACATTTTAAGTATTTTTCTGTCAGTCTTTGAACGAAACTGCCTTCAGCAGAGAGACATTGTGCTTGCAGAAATTGGTGTTGACCATGTCTTGTGGCTTCTCCCTCCCAGTAATGATGCAACCAGGTCAGACCTAAAAAAGCTGCCTGCGCTGCCCACCCAGGCCTTAAAGGATCACCCATCTCTGGCCTACTGGTGAGAGATCACTCAATTATCCATAAAACTACCACAACATTGCAAAAGGCTTCCTCTTCTTGTTTTTCCCCTCTTGATAATTTCCCTTTGTGCCTTTATTGTACTGTCATACAGTGAAGACCGGGTCATAGAGCATTACAAAAAGGTCAATGGGCAGTCCAGAGGACAAGCAATTGTAAAGTAAGTGTGTACACATGGGTAGGTGTCTATGTTCACTGTATGGAAGACCGTGTTCTCTCTGACCTTACTTGTCTGTCGATCTACTCCTCAGTTATATGAGCATTGTAGAGTCTCTGCCCACATATGGAGTACATTACTACGCTGTAAAGGTACCGTTTTACTACTCTGACTTTTATTTTTTTCGCACACACGCACATTTTTGTTCCCTCTGTACCTGTAAGCGAGCGGTTTGGCTTTTGAAGATATGATTGAGTTTAAAGCAATTTTTACTATGTCTTTCTTTCTCTCTCTCTCTCGCTCTTTCTCTTCCTTTAACTCTTTGTCAATTCTATACACATGTACAAACTTTTCTGAGTTTTTCTTTGATTGTATGTTTTAGGACAAGCAGGGGATCCCGTGGTGGTTGGGTCTGAGCTATAAAGGCATTTTTCAGTATGACCACCAGGACAAAGTCAAACCCAGGAAGGTGAGATGACGCTCCCTCTGAAGTCTCTGCACCATAGACTGAAATGTCCTCAATCTTCGGTTGCTCTTTCAATGACCTTTAACATTATTATTGTTATGTGTAAGATGTGTGCCCTTCAAAACATCTTTTTGTCTTTGCCACATCATTACCTTTTCTTTTTTTTAAGAAACTGCTGGATGATGAATATAAATGATGTTATACAAGAATCTTCCCCCTTTCTTTCTGTGCTCATTTCTGTACTTTTTTTTTTCTCTTCAATAAGTCGGGATATTTTGATTGGAAGGAGCAATGATAACACTGCTATACAAATACTACTGTCTGGAGACATTCAGTCTTGGAATGTTTCGCTTCCTGTCATGCTTTTATTTCTGCCATTTTGTGAATGGCATCCTCTTCCCAGTCGATGCACCCAATGGGCCGTCTGTGAGAGCCTTTCTTGCCTCACCTCTGACCTCAGCCGTGTTTATGGTCTGATCTCTGGCTTTCACCCTTGTCTCATTGGGTGTTAATAGAGTTCAAAGCATCCCTGCATACTGACTGACCACCAAGGCACTTAAACACACATTTACACTTTGTTGCTCATAAACGCGCACACACACTGATGAATGCTCATACCTTCACAAAACAGTCAGAGTGAAGTCTGAACT
Organism: Mola mola; assembly: GCA_001698575.1. Lineage (NCBI taxonomy): Eukaryota > Metazoa > Chordata > Actinopteri > Tetraodontiformes > Molidae > Mola > Mola mola. The sequence goes on from KV751345.1 coordinate 7,886,285, forward strand.
CACCATCCTGATGAATACTTCCTGTCTGCCTCAGCTTTCCTGTTTGCCATTACCATTGTGCCCTTTCTGTCTGTGTGTAAGTGTGTGGGTGTGTGTCTTGACTAATGTTGACCGATCTCACCGCTGAGCACCATCCCCTACCCTCCCCAATACCCATGTAGTCAAAATCTTCTGTCCACTTAGGTGTTAAATCACCACAGTGATGGAACAAAAGGCAGTAGTCTAGCAATGAAGTCACACATCTAATAGATATACAAAGGCCATAACATTCTGTGAAAGTTCACCATTTGTTTTTACTGTGTGCTGTACACGCATTTCAGAGGTGTTTCAGAGGAAAAGACATTAGTAATGACACTCGTTGCTTTTTAATCCAGCAGCTGATTATTTAATTCGTCACCTAGTCCACTACCAGTGAACAATAAGAGTGTAGTCACTAGTATGTCACTGCTTAAGTTTTCAGATTTTTTTCAGCCTGCATCTCAATGAGTTTTCACTCATTGAGATGCAGGCTGAACAACAGATTTTCAACATTTTAGGCCAGTTATCATATTTTCTTACAATGAAACCGTCTTTGTTTGGTTACTTATTAATAAGTGACTAAGTGACTTCATGTTGTGTTCTATAATAAGTGTGTGTGTACTGGAAGCAGTTGTTTAATTAGTTCGACTTTTTATGGGGAGGCATCCTGTTTTGTCTAAATGTAGACCATCTACAGCATTTATTTGGCAGTGTTAAAATACTTTTCCTCCTTTGCTTACCGCAGGTAACATGCACACACACATACAGTGCACACATACAGTTTTTTTTTTACTGCTGAAAGATTCTGGGGGGTGTGTGTTGACTGACTCCCTGACTGACTGACTGACTTACTTGGAAATGCCCCTGTCAACACTGTGAAGAGGCGTCAAGGTTTAATCAAACACAGCAACCTATGATTTCAGTTATCACGTGGCATGTATTTCTCTGCTTATTGATAATGTTTCGCGACACTTTTTCATATAAATTAATCATAGCAATGTTATAGCGTTGAGTATGGGCCACAGGCTACAACAGCAGCAACTCTCACTGCTTAAACAGGGACACAGAAGTTCTGAACTGCAGGTTAAAATTGGCTTCTGTCTGTGTTTCATTAAGAGTAAATAGGTGCACACAGCTCATTCTACTTTAGTTTTTGAATAAACGTCAACCCAAAACACAAACAACAGGAAGTGCCCCCAAAGTATATCCACTTTTCCATGACTAATGGTGGAATGTACACCATAGCCACACCCATGGGGGAAACAATAGTCTTTCAGAGCCATTGATCCAGGTCTACAAAATAATAATGTCCGGGCTCACTGCAGTTGCACTGGTCTATGCTATTAAGGCTCTATTCTTCTTTGAATCCCTACGGAGTCTGCTACTGCAAAGAAAGGCCTCCACTGTCTGTCAAATCTGACCCTTTCATCAGTAATGGATGTCTGCTCCGATCTGTAGACATTATTGTGGGACAGATGTGGGTTTTTGCACATGAGCAGCCAGTTGTTCATGAATAAGGACTAGTCACTTCCTGTCCTTGTGTGCGATTGTGCCATTGTGTGCAAGTGTTTTAGAGTCAAAAGGAAGAGGATTTATAGCATATGCACGCACATGTGCACCAATTTGGTCCAAGGAACAGAAGCACCTACTGATTTTGACTGAGCACAGAAAAAAAAATCTTTCAGCATTATGTTTTTTTTTTAAGCAGATTTTATCTTAGTCTACAATGGTTTACTTAACACAATGGACTTATGTAACTGAAATAGCACAGAATCACAGCAATGTTCACTTTTAAACCTAAGGGTGGTCATGCGATTGCTCTTTATATAATAAAGATATATTTAACCCCTGTGTGCACAATGTATTCTGAAACATCAAAATCTTGTTTCCTGTTGATGAATATGACGGCTTCTCTGGTCTCGTGTCTGAATGCAGTTACAAACACCTGTCTTATCTCAACCTCTGTGGCCCCTGTGTATCCACCACACATTTGCTTGGTCACACATTCACTCACTATGTTTAGCATCATGCTACATTAGTACTTTGCACTCCATTGAAAATGTACGGTACAGCAACAGTTTTGATAAGAGTGGCAATTTTCTTTCTTCATACTCGTGCTTTTACATACATAAAGAGTAGATGCCTTCCCTAGGTCTTTTTTTTTTTCTTTTACATGCTTTTTCATCATATTTCTCCCAGTCTTCCCGTTCCCCCCCTCATGTCTTGCCTTTCCATTGTTTTCCCAGGCTGTTTAAATTCCTGGGCTGTGACCTGTTCCTCCCTTAGCTCCCTTTCTCCATTTTTCCTCCCTTATCCTGTCATATGTAGGTCCTCTACTTTGTTTCTTTTCCACTGTTTTGGCAACTGAACTTAACTACTTTCTTTACATATGCTGTGTTGGTGTACATCAGAGGCTCGCATGTGTGTATGTGTGTGTCTCAGCTCCAGCTGAGAGACGCATGTCCACTTGTGTTCTGAAATAGCCCACTCTTTAACAAGAACCAGACTCTGACTCTGGTAATGTGTGTATGCATGTGCACAGGGAGGTCTGACTAAACAAAGTACTTCAATTGCTGGGGCCACAGAAAGCTTCTTTCCCCCTTCATCACTCCTCCCCTGACCCCTAGTTACACACACACCTTCCAACCACAGAACTCAGAGCAGGAAGCGCAGTCCCAGTGGGAGGGAGGAGGGGTCAGGAGGAGTGGAGGCATAAACACCCCCCCCCCCTCCACAACCCTCCCAGCAAAGCAACAGGAGAGGAGGAAACTTAACCTTACACACTTTTTCTCCACCAAATCACACACGCAGATGCTTGCAGAGGGTGAACACCCACTAGTTCAGAACTTTGAGTCCCTCTGCGGCCGGGAGGATTTAAGATACACACATGGTGTGAAGTTTGTCTTTGGAGGAACTTTCTTGCCCAGCTGGCTTTGGCTGCATTTAAAGAGGGAGCTGATGCTTCATAAAGGGGACGGAAAAGAGAGAGGAAAAAAGCAATCTTGAGCAGAGGAAAGACAGTCTCCTCCCTCTCAACTGTCTTTCTCCTGAGTGAGGTCATCCAGTGAAGGGATCCACCGTGGACAGGACTGGTCTGGATCTAATTGAAAAGCTCCAGACTAGGTTCTCTTCTCTCCCTCAACCTCCTTTTCTTTTTTGAACTCCTGCTACTTCGACAACTCCTTCCATTTTTTTTTTCTCTTTCTCCTTAGCCATCGCATTTTCTCTCATAAAAAATCGGAACATACAGTATAAAGAAGAGAGGATTAGGCTGAAGACTGTGTGGACTTCACTGTGAAGCATGTTTTTGTGTGAGAAGCCCTGAAGAGTGTGTGTTTCTCCTAAACTTCAGGTGTTTCAATGGCGTCAGTTGGAGAACCTCTACTTCAGAGAGAAGAAGTTTTCAGTGGAAGTTCATGACCCCAGGAGGTAAATTTATGTCACAAATGTAGGCGGGTGTCAACGTTTTGCAGAACCTTTTCTTGAAACTGAATGTCAAATTTCACAATAGACTCTTCTTCACTGGTTTGATGTTATTATCTCATACAACTTAGTTATGTTTGAGTGAATGAATGATATTGCTAGTAAATCTGCAGCTAATATTTGGAAGTGATAGAATTTGGACACCTAGCAGTAACTTTAACTGTAACCTACCACTGTGCAATATGTGAATGTGCTAAAATTCATTCTGCATGTGGTACAGTGCAGGAAAGGAGATTAGAATCTAATTCAGTAACGGCTGTAGTATTTGTCTTGGCAATAGAGCAAGTTATTGTGTGTCCCGGCGGTGCCTGACACAGACTGATAGGCTTAAGTGATAATTAATGCACTCATGCAGCCACATACGTGCTCAGGCGTGCTCTTTCATACGCAAACATAAACACACAGTGCGAACCCATGATTCTCGACCACGTAAGGATAAATGTCTATTCGATAGCTGCTTTGCAGAAGAAGTGAACTCTCATGAGTTTATTCAACATGGCTCTATATGTGGAGTGTACTTCTACAGACAGTGTGAAGGAATGAGGAAAACGGAGACCAGCTGGGTGAAACAGAGCACTGGTGTTTTTGTTAAAGGAAACTGTCATTAGGGTGAGCTGGTCTGTTGCTCAGCTACAGATGTATATTTAAAAAACGGATGTGTAAACTATGGGTAACGTGTGTGTGGCTTTAAAAAAAAACAACATATACATCAGGTTTGCTCTCCAAAGAATTGAATATTTTTTTAAGTAATGGTCAAGCGGTAGATGGGAGGATTTTCACTGTCTATGTTTACTATTCAGTGTATATAAGGAGGCCTTATGTCCGCTCCCACTGTAGGGCGTCGGTGACAAGAAGGACGTTTGGTCACAGTGGCATTGCTGTGCACACGTGGTATGCCTGTCCAGCCCTCATCAAGTCCATCTGGGCCATGGCTATCAGCCAACACCAGTTCTACCTGGACCGCAAGCAGAGCAAGGTCAGTCAGACAAGACACACAACAAACCCAGCAAGCATGGTCATCAACCAGGTTGTAATTAGACTGTTTAATGATGGGCTCTGACAATCCCTCTCAATTGCTCTCCCCCCAGTCTAAGATCCATGCAGCTCGGAGTTTGAGCGAGATCGCTATAGACCTCACTGAAACAGGGACTCTGAAGACCTCCAAGTTAGCCAACATGGGCAGCAAGGGCAAAATAATAAGTGGCAGCAGTGGCAGTCTACTCTCTTCAGGTCAGTAGATGGTCAGTGTGTATGTGTGGTTTGGAAAGAGGGAGACTCTGGGTTGGAGACAGTTTGATACATACATGTATTTGTCATTGTGTTTGCGTGTGTGTTGTTCTAAGGAGTCTTAATTGAAGAGACAGGAACAGCTGCTTCTGGAAAGAGGCCATTGATTCTGTGCTGAATATTCTCACGCATACTGTAGACACACCCTGCCACTCTGACCCTCCATGTCGCACAGAGTCATCATCCAGAGCCCCCTGCCCCTGCTAAATTTAGTGACCTAGGGACTAACTAAAGAGTTTTGGGCGGTATACAAATTTACTACAACCTTTAACACAATGCTTATCTGTTCTGAGCAGGAATATTAACAATTAAAGTCTAGAGACAATTGCCCTTTTAAACCTAGACAACAATGGAAAGTGTATAGACTATATAAAGACACTACTTGTGCAATCTGGTTACATATTTCTGTATTGTTTTTACTATGTTTTTACTGTTTTTACTTTTACTATGATCATTAAATGACTAAACTAGGATGACTTATCGTTAAAAAGAAGAAAGCGTGAGTCACACTTTACTGAATCAATTATTGTTTTGAGGAAAGAACATGGTGCTCTTTCAGTAATGTCTTCCATAGCTCATCACTCTGATTGCATCTGTTTTCTCTTAACGTCTCTTTCTCAGTATCGATACATGTGTTTTCCCACCCTCCTTCCTGCCTAACCCCTGCCCTTTATCTCTTAATCTATTATATTCTCTAATCCCTTACTTTCTCTTTGTTGTTGTTCTCAATTTGCACCCCCACGTCAAATCCGACATTATCTCTGTCTTATCTGTCTGTGTCTTGTCACCTCCCTCCTTGGTGTCAGTATTTCTTTTCATGATCAACTCCTGACTGGAGTACATCTCTGCCTGGCAACATACATATGTCACAGCAGCTGTGATGTCACTTTCATTCAACTCCCCCATATCCACCAGCATGTCTCTGCCTGACTGTGGCAGTCCAAATAGCCATACCAAAAACAGTTCAGGAACCAAGATACGCCGCTGATGACTTATTTCCTCTATCTGTATTACATGGGTTTGGTCACTACCACAAGAATGGTGGCAAGCAGTGTTACTCGATAAGAAGACAAACTTTAAAGTTGTATGACAATTGCTATTATTGGCCACCGCTACCATGTTCATATCAAACTCATAGAACAACAACTCAACTTTCTGTCACTTCAAAATAAGGGTGCCCACTTACTTCCAATACAGGATAATGTGTATACTTATACTCAGGCGGTTATTTTGGCTACGTTAAAATATTATAACTAGTCCAAAAACATTAGAGCCTGTAACTTAACAAACTCACTCTCTTATAAAAAAAAAAAAGAAACGCTTATTTCCTGTAGTCAGGTAGAGCCTCGTTAACTTGTTTTTTTGTTTGTTTTTGGTTTTTTTTAGAACATAGATACAACATAATAACACAACATAAATCACCCAGAGATTTATGGCCTCTCAGAACACAACTACAACATAAGGCATAATATGTTTGTTTTTAGAACATTGATACAACATAACAATAACCCAACATAAGTCACCCAGAGATTTATGACTTCCTTTCAGAACACAAGTACAACATGAGGCATAATATGTGACTCAAAATGACACGCCTCTTTTTTAATCAATTTTCCATTGTCCTTCACTAAGCGCCTTAAGTAACTGGAGAGCTGAAGCCCCCTTTTTTGTAAGGCAGTCTGCGAGTTGCTCTTTTGTGTTGTACTAAAGGACTCGCTCTACCTTTTGGCTTTGGATCAGTTCTTTTATGCTGCTTATCTCCAGACGTAGTCTCTTCTCAGTGACTGACTTTGTGGACTTCAGTGCATCAACCAGTGAATGATTGTCTGTGACACAGATTACAGGTATAGCATGTTCAGTATCACCAGTGCTGAGTTCAGAGAAGAGTGTGGCCAGAAAGATGGCATTATCAATCCCATCTGACATTGCCAATGTTTCACCTGCAAGTGTGCTGTGCACAATCTTTTTGACTCACTTTGATTGCCAAGATAGGGGTGAGAACTTTCCCTTTTCTCCCATGAGAATGATGAAGTGTCCTCCTTGAGCGCCTCCATCAGAAAGGTTTCCAAATGAGGCATCACTGAACACAGTCATTTTCAAGGCACTCTCTCTGCCCAAGTATTGGTAGTTCAGAAATACCTTCTTGGACTTCAGTTTACACACAATCCTGTTTGCTTCATGGATAGTCTGCACAGTTGCATTTTTCATGCCTGACGCCCAGTTGCTGGCATCAAACATTACATCAGGCCTGCTCTGTCTTGCAACCTAGAGTATTTGACCTATCTTTGAACTGAGTTGATCCTTTTCCTTCGCACAGAGGGGGAAGTCTTTTTCCACAGCTCGTGAGGGATCCATATGTATGGGCTGCATATGCTGAATGTAGTTCTCTCGATGTATTTGCACTTTTCTGTCAACCGTCACAATGTCTATTCCCACATAACAGAAGTTAACATGTTCCTCACACCCAACTTGGAATGCAGATCTGAGCTGGGGTATTACGGTTGTGGAGAAACTTTGTGTGCCCCCCCATATGAAGTCATCCACATGGCAGGCATGGCAGTCCTGATCTAGCCAATAGAAAACAGCTGTATCAACTTGAGACATTTTCCCTCCTGTTGTCGGCACTATTTCCTATAGGGAGGCATCAGCCAAGCCATACACACACTTGTTGAGCTTCCATAATGTTTCTTTACCCTCAGCCTCAAGATGTCACGTGATAGTTTCATTCCCTGTAAAAATGCAGACTTTATGTCCATAGAATATAGTGTCCACTGTCTTTTGCAGATGACTGCTACAAGTAGACTAAGGGACTCTGTAGCACATGTGGGTGAGTCCTTTTGTAGCTCTGTAAGTGTTATGTTGTGGCACTCCAGAAGTCAGTTGCTCCATGGGCTGTAGGCAGCTGTTGTCTTTATTTCTATGTTGAAATTTTCTGCCATATCCCTCATCTCATCATTGTTAAACTCTCCTCCATTGTCACTAAACAGTTTCTGAGGTGGACCGTGCACACTTATCCAGTCGGGAACAAAGTATTTCACTATTTCAGAGGTTCGCTTTGTGGTCAGGATGCTGCCTGCACTAAACCGTGTAAACTCGTCACTAATGTGGAGATACCTCACACCTGGTTCAAGCTCATGCAGATCTACAGCCACAGTCTCATTGTACTGAGATGCCAGTGGCAGGCCAACAGCAGGCTTTGGTGCAGTTTTACTGTATCTTTGGCATACTTCACATTCATTCACAATTTTCTGCAGGTTGGTATTACATTCTGTGTCTGTGTTACCTGAACTCTTCTGGAGCCTGTCAGTGGACACATGACAGCTTCAACAAGATTTTTTCTTTTGTTGCTGAGCTCATTTCGTCTGAGATTGTCAATATCTAATCCTCACATTTCATTTCTTCCCTTTCACTTTTTTCTTTTGGACCGCCATCTTCTGCAGTTGCCAAGACCTGTTCATCCCCTTGAATGTTCTTGTTTGTGGTGTCCATAATGTTCACACAGTAATGACCAGAACTTGTGAAGTCAAGTGTTACAGGTTTGCCAAACATCAACGCTCTGTCATTTTCCATATCTATTACTGTCCCTACTCTTTTCATGGAGGTTTTGCTCAAAAGCAGCGGGATGTTAGCTGGGACTACATCAGTTTCAATATGACATGTGGTCTGTCCAATTTGTGCAGGAATTTTCAGCTTCTTAATGGAGTGTACCACTTTTCCATCTCCAAATCTGAAGGGTGTGCAACTGGGTGTTTCAGTTTTGTTTAAGTCATTGGATTCATTCTGGCTCAGTCCAGTGATGTAGCTATGTAGCCACTGTTGTCCACACACAGTCCGTGTGCACGTGTTGTTGATGATTGCTGAACCAAAACACTGTCATGAATATTTCTGCTTCAGTGAGTTACTCTTTAGTGTACAAAGTGATGTTGCACTCTTCTACTGAATCTTTGCTACAGTCTTCAGTCAGCTTCACTTGCTCAACTTTGTGTAGGCAGTCCTTGGCCCAGTGAAATGTGGACTGACAAATGGGACACTTTGATCTGCGACCGTACCTGTCCAGTGGGTTTGTGCCAGGCAGTGGTGTCTTCTGTTGATCCTTTGGGGCCATGACTTGCCCCTCTGTCGTCTCTGCTCCGTGAAATAAGCAGTTTCTTGGTTAATACCCACACCGGAATTAGCAGACGGTTTCCCTCCAAATATTCTCTTCAATGCCGACTTCATTGATGCAAAAGTCAGGTCTGTACATGCTTTGAGAGCTAACTGTCGGTCTTTCGTGTCCAAGCATGCCGTATCCAGCAGTTTAAAAGCCAACACTGCATCGGGAAGGTCCATCTTGTACTTGCGCATCTGGGAGTAGCGTTGTTCAAAATCGATTATATAGTCCGACATCGACACACTGCAGTCTCTCGTAATCTGGTCGAAGCTCGAGTAAGCTTTGTAAGTCCGGTCTTTTTCTTCTTTGAGAAACAAACTGTCGTTTTGCATGCAAAGTGTCCATACCAGTCTTTTTATTCAAGTTGTCTGCCGGTATTTCCATCGCCATTTCTTTTGCTCTTCCGGATAGCGCCAAAACCACAGTAAGTGCCTGTTTGCCTTTTTTAAGCTCCGTAGCTCTAGTCTAGTCCGACTTCATTTTTCCACCTTTCGTAAGGCTTCCCTTCATCGATGCTTGGCGGGACTCTGTAGTTTCCAACCATCCTCTGCTACCAATGTTACTCGATAAGAAGACAAACTTTAAAGTTGTACAACAATTGCTTTATTGGCCACCGCCGCCATGTTCATATCAAACTCACAGAACAACAACAACTCAGCTTCCTGTCACTTCACAATAACAGTGCCCACTTCCTGCAAATACTGAATAACATGTATACTTATACTCGGGCTGTTACTTTGTTTACCTGAAAATATTATAACTAGTCCAAAAACATTAGTGCCTGTAACTTAATAAGTCAGTAAAGCCTAATAGAGCTGGGCTGGGAGACTGTATGTATGTACCATTTAGTTCCATTGGTGTGTAGTGGAGTATCATGGTCCCAATTTACCATCTTTGGACACATTTAGATCATAGAGTGTGTCCGACCAACTTTGCGGCTGCAAAGGATGCTCTACAGAAATATGTAAACTGGATGTGTTTTAGCAGTCAAAGGATGATGTCTGAAAAACAGTAGATGTAGGAACAGTGAAATTAAACATAGTATATCTTGTAATATTAGGAAGGTGTTTAATGATTCTTTCAGCCAAAATAGTAAAGCAGTGATTTGTTTTATAATGTTGATATGTTTCACAGTGAACCACATAGGGTCACTAAGAAAAACAGAGATAAACAGAATGTGTGTGTGTGGAGGGTGAGTGTATGTGTTGTTTTCAGTTACGCATGTTGCAAATAAGACTGGCACCATCTCAGGGCCTCTGAGGTTGTGCGTCAGAGATTTTGTCCTAAGCTGCCTCTTCCTTGAAACAAACAAACACACCACTGAAGCTGTTTCCTTATCGTAACATTCCATTCACTTCCCTGTAAACATCCTGTAAGGCTGGCAGGTGCAGGCACAATTTCTACCTACTCCACACTCCAACTCAAAATAAGTCTGCAGAGCTCCAAACACACACACGCACCTATTGCCCCAGATTTAGGCTCTTATGTCTCGTGTTGTCTGTACCCGGCAGGCTCTCAGGAATCGGACAGCTCCCAGACAGCCAAGAAGGACATGCTAGCAGCACTAAGGGCCAGGCAGGAAGCACTGGAGGAAACATTAAAACAGAGACTAGAGGAACTCAAGAGCATCTGCATCAGAGAGGCGGTATGAGGAATTTGGCAAATGAATAAAACCACAATACTTTATAAAACTTTTAAATGTAAATTTTTTCCAATTTGTCTTTTATAGGAGCTGACAGGAAAGCTTCCCAAGGAATATCCTCTAGATCCAGGAGAGGAACCGCCCACAGTGAGACGGAAGATTGGTACTGCCTTCAAACTGGACGAGCAGAAAATTCTTCCTAAGGGAGAGGTGAATCTATACCTCCCTCTTTTCAGCAGCATCACTGTCAAGTACAAGTTCATAAGCACATATTATGACAAGTACTTGTTCTGCTATTTAGTCAGAAGTGCCTATCATTTGATTCTGCGAGTAATAATCCATTTATGAATTGTAAAGGAGTTGTACAGATCAACAATGGTGTTTGAACCATGCAGATAAAGGGTTGTTATCTTTATTTCAGACCAGATAATGCTCACTTAACATTTTGGATGAGGATTGACAAAATGAAGTTTCTTGATCCTTACTTATTTATTATGTAAATCAAAAAAACAAAGCAAAGTAACAGACTGAGACATCTTGGACTCTATGAGTAGTTGTACGGCATCTTTGCTTTCTCGCCCTTTCTCTTTTTGTGCCACGGGTAGATTTTCCAGAGCAGCAGCGCTTCTAAAAATAGTCTGGCAGCGTTCTGGCCACAGGAAGTGGTGATAGTAGGATCGTGTGCGTGCCTGTATGTGTGTTAGCCTGTGTGCATGTGGGTGTGTGATGCTGAGGTTGTGCGCTTTGTAAAGAATCCAGGGAAACTATATCACAGAACTGCCCTGCAAGCACAAAGATAATTGTTATTGTACACAAACACCTTAAAAATGCACACAGAGTGAAACAGAAGCCTCCCTGACACAAATGTGAAGGGATTGTTAGAGGGAGGAATTCCACAAAACTGAGGTAGTTCAGGATGATGTTGACGCAAATGAATGCATCATTGCTTTGTCTCTCTGGAATTAAGTGAAATAATGTGTTCTCACATACAGTTAGTTCCAGAAGTATTTCGGCAATGACATAGTTTTTATCATTTTGTCTCTATACACCACCACAATAGATTGTAAATAAAACAATCAAGATGTGATAAAAGTGCAGACTTTCAGCTTTGAGAGGTTTCACAAAAATATACCATTTACCCTTTAGGAATTATAGCCATTTAATACAGTATGACCCCATTCTCAGGGGCTCAAAAGTATTTGGGCAATTGACTGATAAGCAGTTTTGTGGCCAGGTGTGATCCGTTCCTTTGTTACATCATGACAAATGAAGCAGGTAAAAGGTCTGGAGATTTCAGGTGTTGAATTGGCATTTAGCAGCTGTTTCAATAGAGCTATCAATATGAAGTCCAAGGAACTATCAATGATAGTGAAGGAGGCCATAATTGGGCTGAAAAAACAAAACAAATCTATCAGAGAGTTAGCAAAAACATTAGGATCGGCCAAATCAATCATTTGGTACATTGTTAAAAAGAAAAAATTCACTGGTGAGCTCAACAACATGAAAAAGGCCTGGAAGGCCATGGAAGACAACTAAACTGGATGATGGCAGAATCCTTTCCTTGGAGAAAAAAACCCTTCAAAACATGGAGAAACATCAAGAATACTCTGGAGAAGGTTGGAGTATCATTGTCAAAGTCTACAATCAAGAGACACCTTCATGGATGTAAAAAAATGTTACCAGTAGTTTACAACAAGATGCAAACTCCTGGTAACATTCAAGGACAGGAAGACCAGAATAGACTTTGCCAGATAACATCTAAAAAAACCTTCACAAGTTCTGGAATCAGATTCTTTGGACACATGAAACCAAGATAAAACTTATATCAGAATGATGGGAAGAGAAAAGAATTGTGAAAGAAAGGAATTATTCCATATTATATATTGTGAATCCAAATCCAAAACATCCCATATTATGTGTCAAACAGTGTTATGACATGGGCATGTATAGCTGCCAATGGGATGGGCTCACTAGTGGTTATCGATGATGTGACTGCTGACAGAAGTATCATGATGGACAGAAGTATCATGATGAATTCTGAGGTGTATAGGGTTATACCCTCAGCTCACATTCAGCCAAATGCTACAAAGCTGATATGACATTGCTTCACAGTGCAAATTGACAATCACCCTAAACATACTACGAAAGCAACTGAAGAATTTTTAAAGGCAAAGAAATGGATTCTTCAATGGTCAAGTCAGTCACCTAATCTCAACCAAATAGAGCAGCTTAGAAGACAAAACTGAAGGCAGAAAGATTATGAAATAAGCAGCAACTGATGGCAACTGCAGTGAAGGCATGGCAAAGCATCTCCAGGAAGGAACATGAGAATTTGGTGATGTCCATGACCTCTAAACTTCAGGCAGCCAATGACAGCCAAGGATTTTCATTCAAATATTAAAAACTACAGTTATATTTACATTTATGTTAGTTTGTCCAAATACTTTTAAGCCCCTGGAAATGGGGGTACTATGCATAAAATATCTATAATTAATAAACAGTAAAATAAAATATTTTTGTGAAACCTAAGTTAATTAGGAAAATCTGCACTTTGATCACATCTTGATTGTTGTATTTCAAATTCATTGTGGTGTGTATACAGGCAAAATGGTAAAAACTGTGTCATTGTCCAAATACTTCTGGACCTAACTGTATGAGTGCATCTCCACATAGAGTTTTGACTATAATCGCATTCACAAGTTTCAGTATTGCAGTGTCTTCTTGTTACACATTTTGCAGTCCAGTAAACATAAATGCAGTACATTTGCAGTATGACAAAGTACGTTGTGCTTGGATCGATTTATAGACTCCACTCCAAAAATCTCAAAGGAGGAGGGGAGGATGGATGGATGATGAAGTGTTATTATTGGGGTTTCTCATTAGAGAATATCCAGTGATGAAAAAAGAGCAGCGCTGCAGCACAGATAAATGATTTCCGCAGTGTGTTTTCTCGGACAAGGCTTGTGCGTGTGCCAAATATGTTGCATGGGAGAGACACAGTCTGAATACGTGTCCACTAACCAAGCCTTGTTGTTTTAGGATTGCCAGAGATCTGTTGCTTAAACTCGAGTCATGCAGCTTTTGCTTGTGTCACTCACAGTTTGTGCATGTTCTGTTTGTTTGTCTGTGTGTGTGCATGGATGTGCTTGTCCCAGGAAGAGGAACTAGAGCGTTTGGAGCGGGAGTTTGCCATTCAGTCCCAGATTACAGAAGCCGCCAGGCGTCTTGCCAGCGATCCCCACGTTAGCAGTAAGAAGCTGAAGAAACAGAGGAAGACATCTTATCTGAATGCGTTGAAGAAGCTCCAGGAAATTGAAAACTCTATCAATGAGTACCGGGTTCGTTCCGGCAAGAAGCCTACGCAGAGGGCATCGCTTATCATCGAAGGTACCAATATGATCTTCTTATCTCTTTATTTCCACACTGCAGTGTTGGTGCTAATAATATACTTGTAAACATGAGATCTGTAAGCATTTACAATTGGACAGTCTCTAACATCTTTGTTTCTTTGTCCTATAGAGGCAAATATTGGTTCTGAAGACAGTTCATTGTCTGATGCGCTGGTCTTGGATGATGGTGAGTGTCCTTCAAGTTAAACCCCAAGGTTTTTATGGTAACTCACTGATTCATGTGTTTTTGTGGCTCCTGTCTATCCTATCTTAAATCCTTCAACATAATTCAATGATTTCTCTATTTCAGATGATCCTCAAGTTACAGGTACCCCCACCTTCTCTCCAGTAGCATCACCTCATAAGGGCCTCCCTCCTCGACCACCATCTCACAGTCGGCCCCCTCCACCGCAGTCCCTGGACGGCCTGAGACACCTGCACTACACGCGCTTGGACTATGATAAGTCACCCATCAAACCCAAGATGTGGAGTGAATCGTCACTAGATGAGCCCTATGAAAAAGTGAAGAAACGCTCCTCGCACTCAAGGTACGATGGAGTTTGTCTTGAATAGCCTTTGAGAATGGAGCTAATTTACGTACATCTGTGATGTAGTACAGGATGGTTTTGATTACATTTTGAACAGCCACAAACACATTTAAATCGTACAATAAAAATTTCGTATAGATCATGCGTATTTACTTTGACTCTTTGTCAAGTCATAGGCGTTTCGCAAGCTCTGGCAGTGCAGAGGCAGGGGGTAGTAACTCGCTGCAGAGCAGCCCCATCAGGAGCCTTCCTCATTGGAATTCACAGTCCAGCATGCCGTCCACCCCGGACCTTAAAACCAGGACCCCACACTACGTACATTCCACTAGGTCAGTTTTTATTATAAAATTGTTTGCTGGTTATTTGGGACATAGTTTTTTTGGGTAAACATAACAGGTAATACGCAACTATGAAAATACCAAGTAAGAAATGGTCTCATTAAATTCATAGTTCCATTCCTCCTGAAGAACGATATAAGGTCCGCCAATACTGCATATTGAAAATGTTGTTGTGACTGTACGTCTTGCAGGTCAGTGGACATCAGTCCCACACGTCTGCACAGTCTCGCTCAGCACTTTAGGAACCGCAGCTCAAGCCTTGAGTCCCAGGGCAAACTGCTGGCATCCGACGCCGACACACACCCTCACGCCCTGGGCACACTGGGGAGCCCTGACTTCTTTCTGGGTCCAGGACGCAGCTCCAATGGCTCAGACCCACTGGACGACTGCTCATCCTGCACCAGCCAAAGCAGCTCAGAGCATTACTACCCCTCTGGTGGACCCCCTGGCAGCAATCCTAACTACTCTACGCTGGGAGAGGACTCGCCTTCTAAAGCTAGGCAGAGGCAGAGGCAAAGGCATAGGTAGGGGCCCCTCTGTATGTAATATACGAACAGTTAAGTGGGGACATTGATGTACTGTTTCCTCTGTGTTTGACTGTGTCTTATTGTGTTCCTCCCTCCAGGTCTGCGGGTCACCTGGGTTCATCTAACTCTGGCTCCATGCCAAACCTGGCAGCTAAGAACGGCACTGGTGGGGGCTCTAGCGGAAGTGGGATGGGAGGGGGACACCATGGAGTCTACCTCCACAGCCAGAGCCAGCCCTCCTCCCAGTATCGCATCAAGGAGTACCCGCTTTACGTGGAGGGCAGCCCCAACCCCGTGGTGGTGCGCAGTCTAGAGAGCGACCAGGAGGGCCACTACAGTGTGAAGGCCCAATTCAAGACCTCCAGCTCCTACACGGCCGGAGGACTGTACAAAGAGGCATGGGGGGGCGAGGAAGGAGGAGAGGGGAGTGGCAGACTCACGCCATCACGCTCTCAGATCGTACGGACTCCGTCGTTGGGGCGAGAGGGTGGTGGTGGCGGTGGTGGAGGGGGGAGGGCGGCAGTGTCTGAAGAGTTGCGGTGCTGGTACCAGAGGTCCTCAGGGAGCCTGAAGGACAGGAGTCACTCGCATTCAGGGTCTACTTGTTCTGAGACAGGGTCACAGCAAGGCACTCTGGGACGTGGTCGAGGAAGTAGAGTAGGGACTCTTGCCAAGGGTTCACCAGGTAGGTCTTCTTCATTTGTTCAAATTCAACAATCTCAAATGAGTAGACAGTGTCATCATGAGTTTCAAGATCAAAGCCTGTTTATCAGACTCAGCTTGTGTCTGAGACAACAATGTGAGGCGCAAACCACAGGATTTTGAGCCTTACACGCTGTGTCTCTGTCGAGCTCCAAAAAGAGGAATAATTGATTTTGAGTATATATACACATACTATATATAAGTAACACGATAACAATGTACAATTATTTTGGCATATTGTTTCTTTTATACACTTTGTGTAATAGATTATCAAGTATTATAATCATCAGGTTGAGGTTCATAGTCTGATTTATGTTAAGGCGTCCTTGATATGAAAATTTTGCGTTTGTGACAGCAGAGTTTCTTTTTTTGTCCCTATATGTGGAGCATTGTTGACATTCCTTTACCTTTCACCTCTCTGGGCCATGTATTATCCGTGTCCTCACTCTGTTTTCTCTGCGAGTTTTTGTTTCCTGTGTCTGATGCTTTACATGTTGTCTCGTGCGGAAGAACTAACTGTCACTTCTCCCTGCAGCTGCATCCCCACACAGCCAGAGGAGTATGACGCCTTCTAGTGAACAAGCAGCCACGCCCACACCCCCCTGTAGTCCACAGCACATCCTTAACTGGCAGAGCGGGTGAGAGACACACTCTGATGCAGATCAGGGACAAACTGCATCTTGACTACTCAGCTTCTTTCTCAAACCACACTCTAACATTCTCAAGTGCTTTCACTGTCTGTTGGGCTGATATTGTTTCTCACTAATGGGTAATTTGGGTTCTGTTTTGAAACCTCTCTTCGTACCCAAGGCCGAGTTATGTCGCTCTTCATTGTGCTTTGTGGTGATGTTCCACTCACTGCACCATTGTTCCTTGTGTCTTCACTCTTTTACCTGTTGTTCCTCACACCCTCTCAATACTTTATAACCACGGAAAATTCTCTTTTTACCTAATATTCATTTTCTCTCTGTCTGGACTAACCCTCCTTCCCTCTGTGTGTGTGTCCTCTCTCCTGGTTTAGAGGCACAGCAGACAACTCTCCTACTGAGGACGTCTGTCAGTCCCCTCCTCAGCCCAGCTCTGATGCATAGAGGTACTGTCTGTGCTCGCTGCCTGCCAGCGTTCTAAACCCAAAGCCTGCTAGGAAAAACAACCTTTAAGCAGCAGTTTAATGTGACGGCAGTGCCTCATTTACTCACAATCAGACTGTTAATCATAGAGATCTAAGCCCTCGTAAACATGTTTAACAGTCACTTAGGTGAACAGTGGGGGTCTGACAATGAGAAATGTGCACCATTCTATTTCATTGGTGGAGGTATCATGTACTTTTTCTCTGGCTGCAGTTATATCTGATCTTTGCATGTGCTCTGCTTTGTGGCATGACATTGACTTAAGGTGTGCTAAGTCACAGGAGTTACATACTCAAAGAGCGCCATGTGCTGCATGTGTTGTAAGAAAAAGCAAAAAGCAGACATCTACAGGAGCCCTTGAGGCCTTGCAGATGAAATGAAACATTCTTTCTCTCGTGTCCTCCTCTGCAGGTCTTTCCATGACAGCTGTTTTCTCAGCAGTCCCCTATGTTCAGAGCTGGCAGATGTGCAGTGGTACGGACATGACAAGGCCAAACCTGGAACCCTGGTCTGAGACCTCCTAAAGGGCCCAGAAAAGTCTCATTGCCCTCTCCACTGTCTCTCACTGCCCATTGACAACTGACAGTGTCATCCATAAGGCCCTGCAGACACCCTCACCAGACTGGCTGGCTGGATATGAGCCTCCCCCGTCCCCGAAATCCTGCACTCTGTCTATCACGTCACCTTTTTATTATACCCGTCTATCACAGCTCAGCTAGACAGGGACACATTCGCTGGGCTCCAGTAAGATCTGATGTAACAGGGACCGACCTCGGCTGTGGAACTGTTGCTTGGCAACACCACGGAGCTTGATCTTTTCTCACCCTTGGCACAAAAGCAGCAAGGAGATGGGAGGAAGGAGCGTTGGGAAGAGAGCGAGAGCACAGAAAACTTATCATAACATACAACTCAAGCCATTCAAGGATCTGTTTCATATCTTACCAACTCCAGTCCACTGCCACCCAATTGGAGGATACCGGCTGGATTTGAGCCACCAGTTCAAAAATCCAATTGTAATGTGTTGGACGTCATCACCCCCATTATGGTTTTTTTTTTTCCTGCATATTTATAAAAACAGATTACAGAATGATACAGATAAATATTTAGATGACAAATTTGAATCCTGACCCACAACAGCTGGATTTATTGACCGGTCACAGCAGAATCCCTTGGACAGAGCCCCAGCAGAAAAGTAACTGCAACTCTATGAATTCACAGTGACAATATCAGGATGGTTTTTCGCGACTCTGTGTGGGATACTGACGAGGACTATAGCAATAACAAACACTGTACAAGCATATGAACTGGTTTGAATCTACAGAAAGAGTTGAAGTCAGTGTTGGTTATGTTGGAGTAAAGAATTCCGAGTGCAACTTAAGGAGACGTTGGCATTCTTGGTATTGGGTTTGGCATTAATCTATGCTTATTTCAGTGACTTCATAATTCAGGTTTCTTTAATGTCTTTGGTCTTGACAAGATTTTCTTTGTTCAGCCGCGTGATGCATTGTGATCTGTCTTAAGATGTTCTGATTCCACTTTTTCCACATCTTTCAGTTTACCCCTGGAAATTAAAGATGATTGGCTGTTGACATCTGGTTGGCGTTAACCTGTGGCCGATGTCTTGGCAGTTGAGTGTAAAATCTCTGCAGTGAATCATATTTTTTATCACTAGTTTCTCTCCTCCCCCCTCGATCTGGGCTCCATACACGCTCTCAACCACACTGAGTTTCAGGCAGTCCTTTTTTGCAGCCCTGTGATTTTCTCATCTTTCAGTCGTGCTTTCCAGCACAACAGGAGCATCCTGACTGAACGCAGATAGTCTGGACTCTGCTGGCTTGAACACACACTTGCTGACAGTCACAGTGCTTCGTATTAACGGCACTTGTGAGTGCAAGTATCTGTGCCAAATATGTTGGTGCTTTACTTTTTTTTTTAATTGTAATCCAAACCACCTCAAGTCATAACAGCAAATGCCCACAGCCTATAGCTATTGTATAAAACAATATGTAATTTACAGAGTAGACAGAGAACACTCAATTGGGTATCAGATTTAATAGGAATCATTCAGACATCCTTAAAAAAGCACAAGAGAATCAATGAGGGCTGGACCTATGATTAGTATGTTCATATTCACTCTCAATATTTTAATAATCACTGGCATTGACGTACATAAGAGGGACATGGAAATCAAGAACCACAACAAACAAGATTTTACACAATAGTGTCCTTTTTACTACTTGTGGTCATCGATGAATTATTAATTACTACTTACTAACACTGTCAGGGCAGACGAGAAGCCATAGTCAGAAAGGAAACACACTGTTCTGTATGGAGAGTTGCTAAATCGTCCCACTCGATCAGATTTTCAGTACAGGGTTAGAAAAGCACACCTAGGTTTGTATTTAGGACATACAGTAGAACGTTGCATGTTTTAGCTGTGCCTGAATCAGATCCCCTCATCTCTCCCCTTAAAAACATTTAATGTCAAAAACTGTTGTTTCCTGTTGCACAAAATCACAAATAATCAAGTTTTGATTACAATGACATGATGACCAGTTCTACACCCCGGTGATAGAGGTTGGTGTTATTTTTTAGCTCTTACAGCACCAGTATGTCTGAATAAAAGGTGTAACATGCTGTCTGGCATGGGAAGAGTAGACTGTGTCTCACCCCGTCACTCAGTGTTGTGTTTCCTTTATGCACTGTAATCTGAGGGTTGCGCCCACTCCCTCCATGCATGGTTGGTTATGCATCCATGCTTGGTCACATTTGTTCAGCCTTTTCCCAGGATTGGAACCAGCACTCTGTGGTTACAGTCATAAATACCTTAATTACTCTGTTGTGCCGAAGTCACCTATTATTGTGTGAGTTTGACCCTGTTCTGCTCACTCGAGAGTATTTGCCCACAGTTTACGTGCTACAGACTGAGTCCCATGCATGCCCAGCAGATCCGCTGTCAAATAAAGACCCCAACGACGTGCACCATCTGGCTTCTATGCGCTACCACGAAGGCGTCTTGCTCCATCGTGTGTCCTCACCCGTTTTGATAATGTGGTAATCTCTGAGCCCGATGTGAAGAAGTGTGAAGTGCCCCTCCCTCTATAGCTGGAAACATACCATATTCTCTGTGCTCCATAGAGGTTCTTTGTAAGACTCCAAGAAAAATTAACTCTTTTATCAGTCTTTTCCTGTATGTATGGAGGGGAACACTAAGGTTTTGTGGGGTTTTTAACATCCACATTGATTGTTTTTAACAATGTTCCATTTTATATAAACCAGTATTGTTTGTTTTTTTTTTTTGTTCTGACATTGTAACAACCCTTTCAGGTGCTACAAAACGACTACAGTTACTGCTCTGTCACGTAGGATGTTGACATCTCCTCATTGTTACTGATAGATTCAATACCAGATGTGCAAAATAAAGCTTATTTTAACTGGCAGTTTAATAGTGGAACACTACCCCTACCAGACAATAGAGCATGTACCTTGATTTTATCAGTTCTGTTCAACTGTAACAAAACATTTAAGGTGTTGTAGAAAAAAAAATGTGGAATTTCAAAAAAAAAAAAAAAAAAAAAAAAAAAAAAAAAATACAAAATAACTGAATTCCACAGTTAATTTATTCTTTTTTCTATTAAAAATTTGTATAGTAACTTTACATTTTTCAAAACTGTGTTGTTGGAAATCGATGAATTTTCAAGATGAGAAGCAGTGGTGGTTCTTCAGACTAAGAAAAATAAATTATTGATGAATGTTCTAAAGATTATGCCTTTATTCCTATTTTTTCTCTATTTAAAATAATGGACATTAAGTTATATAGTCATGCATTCTCTCCAAGGTGGCTCACATCCTTCCTGGTGAATGTGCTGAAATGGCAGCGCATCAGTGAGACTTATCAGAGGGAATCCCCCCGTGTACATGCCATGTCCACTCCCCCAGACACACTCACACTCCTGTCATCACATCCAGGCCTCAGTCACTTCCATCTTACTCTCTGGCCTCCAGGAGATGGAGCAGGAGGATTTCCTGTGGATTCCAACAGAGATGTGCTGCAAAGATAAAACGGCAAAACACAAGCTGCACGACAGCTGCATGCACACGTTGTAACAGGTATTTCACACAATTCATTGGTTTTCATTTGCATGCTTTGCTGCCACATGGTTGGCTGCTGGCTTCACACTTAGTACAATCTTACTTCAGTCATCTGGGCATACTGGTGGGACATTCGTATGTTTGAACTCAAGAATTGTTAAAGCAACTTTGCATGTACACTCATATTGTGAAACAACAGCCACACAAACTTCAAACACACACTCTACAGATACTAAACCACAAAGGAAAGTGGTTGCTGACAGAGAAATCTGATGTTAGTTTCTGTGTGGACACTAAACCTGGTCAATGAATTTTTTTAACTGTCCGCCTGTGTCCATTTGCTAATGAGTCCCCCGTTACTCTTTGTACTCTGCGTGTTCCCATAGCAGCTCTCCCGACCAGGCAACAGCTGGAAGCTCTTAGCCAGACGTGCCGTGAGAAACTAGTTCTACTGTGATTTTTTTCACTCACATCAGTCTATGTTTGTGTGTGCATGACCTTGCTTTATATTCTTAATGAAGTCCTCCATCATTGAAATACTTAAACTCACCCCACCCTTCACTGTGTCTGGAGTCTCTGGCCATCTATCTTTTTGGAGGCCCAGTTTTGAGTTTTAGAAGAGAGGACTATAGGGCTCTGCCTTGATTTCGGGGTTGAGTTTAGCACTGGGTTCAGGTTAAGATTAGTCACATAGACGTCTGGATCAGTAGGATAATTAAAGAGTTGATTGCAGGCTTACTAAAACAGAATTTTTATTTGAACTCACTGACTATCAGGTCGCACTGATAAATACACAGTTTTCACATCATGCTTTTATCATCACACATCGCAAGGTTACTCTGCTGACCAAGTTTATTTTTTGAAGAGAGCAAAGCTACAATGATTTTAGTACCAACATGTCTAATCAGAGAGGTCATCAGAGAAGTTCAATATAAATGTCAAATATGGCTTTACATCTATTCTTATATGGACCTGATGTAGAGTATAAAGGCTACAGCACACCCTCCTAGTTAGTTACAGTTGATATATACACTCCAGAAAAAAAAAAAATGCAACACTTTGGACTCATTTTTTCAGGAATTGCTACCTCAGTTCATTCAGCTACTTCAATTGATGGAAAAAGAGAGCAAAAGCAAATGTGTTGCATTTATATTTTTGTTGAGTATAATTGCATTGACCAAATGAGTTATATAAGTATAAACAAGTGAAATATTTAATTGACGATCGAATGAGTTGCTTGTTCATCGTGGTAAGTCTCTATCATATCCTTTAGATTGTACTTTTGCTCTGCAGCAGCCATATTGAGGTAAAACTGCAGGAAGGTATGGATTTATTTGATAAATTAATGAAAGTTACATTTCTTTGAATGCAGCAGAGCCTTTTGAGTGAGCCAACATGCACAAAAAAACAGCAGTCTGACTGACTACTTAACAGGAACAGAACCTTAGTTAGCATCATTGGTTAAACCTGTGTTGAACCCGCAACTTCATGCAAAAATAACTGCTGTGAAGAAAGTCCTTTTCATTTTCATTACGGTAATTGCAGGTTCTCTTTGATATATACATACCTTAGTTGGTACCTTGTAGTTTTTGATATGTCATCATTAGACAATTTTAGTTTATTTACATTTTTATATTCAGCAACAATGTCATCCTCTGATTAAAAACAGAGGGAGTTGATCCGTGGATCACACTGTAAAACATATTAAACCATTGGTATTGCTGCCCTCTAGTGTTGATCAAAGGGCAGCGTCAGTGAACTCAAGAAAAAAGGTGAGGAAACATGCATTCAAACATATACTTGCTTGATTTAATATAATCTGTTAGAGCTTAAATACATTACTCTTTTTTTTTTCTTTTGTAGGTTGAAGTTTGCTGTTGCACTCATTTATGGGGGGCAATTAATTTCAAGTATCTGGGAATCCCAAAACAGATATAATAGTCTGCAGTCAAGGGAAATATGATTAGACAATATCCAAAACTTTCTCGGTCAGAACCTGAGCAACACAGTGACTTGAATTTACAAACTGCCGGGCAAATGGGAATGCATCCTCTCATGTCTGTGACTTTCACAGACTGTATTCCACTTGTTCCAATAGAGGCCCATTGGTTTCTGACCCATTTGGATCCTATGAAAATAAAAAAACACAACGGGAAAAGGTAAGAGCAATGCAAACTAACCTGGCCAGACCACAGTATATTCTATCCAACTATATTTACCTGTGAGAGGCGGCTGTAGGTGGAGGGAGTGCCGTAGCGGTTTAGACCTCTCCAGGACAGGAACAGAATGTAAACTGATGCCAGGAAGCACTTTACAATAAATGTTATGGAGCTCCCCTTTGCAATGTATGAA
>KV751345.1:7911814-7923184 GCA_001698575.1 Mola mola
TGACAACTATGTTTGCTTTTATTTGTTCTGTCAAATTAAAAGAAGTCTAATATCACGCAGACAATGAATGTGTGGGACATTAGATATTCACAGATCTTAGAAAATGATCGCATCCTGTTTTACACAGCTGACCACCTTCTTCAGAATCAGGGTTTAATGACATCAGCCCATGTTAAACCCATTCTGTTTTTCCTGGCAGTGTCTCTGCGTCATCGTCCTCCACATTCCTGTCTGCGTACATGTCAGCTAACTTGTTGAAACACGGCCCCCAGTGACCCAGGCTCTGAAAGTTCAGCTCCTCGTCCGAGTCAGAGAGGATGGAGCTGAGAGAAGCCACCTCTGAGCCGGAATCCTCATAGTCAAATACCAAAAGACAATCGTAGGGAGGAGCTGTGGCGTCGTTGTCTGCAGCATACAGGTTCTGCGGGAGAAACCAGAGGAAAATACCTTAGAGTTACATTAAAATATATATTGCATTGATTCATACACTGGCAACACTTCACAAGGGTACATTAATTAACATTAGGTACTGAAATAAGCATTGACTATTAAATATTGTGCCAACTAATATTTATTAACAATCTTCTTGTTAACTAAGATTTGAATTCATACATTATTCAGTAAGTTTAAGAGTCATTTAAGTGATATGTGTTCTCACAAAGAGCATTAATAATTGGTTGATTCAGGCTAATAAATCCTTTATTAGTGTTAGGGTTAGGTGGCTGTTTAAGTCGCTTTTCAATGTGTTATTTAACTGCCATTACTGTTAACTAATGTTAATAGTATGGTTAGAGACTATTAAATAAGCACATAAGGACTCTTACTAAGCAAATACATGACACATGAATTAACTGTTAGTAAATGCTCAATACTGCATTACTAATGTTAATTAATGTATGGTAGTGTTACCCATACGCCAAATCAAAAATATATATCGCTCACATCCTCAAGGAATTTGTCAATGTCCTCACTGGCGTGGAGCTGCAGGCGGTAGGCTGGACGGCTCTGGACGGTAGGAAACACGTCAGTGCAGAAGACTTCAGGACGGCTATCAAGCCCTCTGTGCAGCTGACTCAGGTCATACTCCTATCGAAAAAGAGTCATACTAGTCATACTAATTTGGACATAACAATCAAGAGAAACAAGAACATTTGTTCCCTTTACTCATTATGGTCTTTTTAACTCAAGACTCTTTAAAAAAAAAATCAAACATCACGGGCAAAATTACTTTAGCTCCATGTGTGATGTGAATACAAAGCAAGAACATTAATGCCTCCATTTGGGACAAATTCTGCCAACAAATGCTCTTACCTGGTCCTCCTCTCCTCCTCCCTCCTCATTGTAGCAAAAGATATTTTCTCTGGGTACTTCTTCAAGAAGACCAATGTCCTTCTCTGAGCTCCTCCTCCTTCTCAGCAACAGCAAAAGCAGCAAGAGCAACACTGGTTGACAGCAACATAGTCAGATGGGTGAACCAAAAAAAAAAAAAAGAAAAAAGCACTCATGACATGCAAAATAAAAACACACTTGCAACATACACAAAAGGCCAAAAATTGCTCCCAAAGCTACGGTCGTGAGAGACGAAACATGCAGGTGAGGGGCAGATCGTGGGATGAAGCAGGAAGACACAGCCCCCTGACACTGGCACACTTCTATCTCCAGTGTGCTGTCCTGGTAGAGCATGCCGGCATCGTAGATACGCATCAGCACGTTATAGTCCCCAGGTGACAGCTCCCGTTTGGGGGCCAGGGCTGCTGTGTTGCCTTCAAGAGGTAGAAGGATGCAGAATTAGCACTCGCAGAGTACTTGATTTGAGTTTTGACATCAGTGTTTGGTTTCAAGGGACTTGCTGTGTGATGAAACAGGTCCAACTATACAAGATTGGAGAGTTCCTGGGGGGATTAATTTGGTTGAAATCTTGAACTGATTACATTTTGGGACCTCTAGCAGAAAAATTGATGTAATGAAGGACAGGACATAATCTCACAGGCCAGTCCAACAAACTCATCCTCAACAGCAGCACGTACGTTCCAGATGTGTTCATTTGAACTGGACAGCTGATAAACAAATAAAAAATTGATTTATTATTTGATTAATGATTTCAGATAGGCCCTATTTATCCATTAAGTGTTCCCTTTGTTTGATTTGTTTTATGTACCCTACGCCCTAAGAACACCTGATTTAAATGTTTCACCTGACTCGGTATGTGGATGCATTTCAGTTACTGAAATTATTCATTCAGTTTGTTCAAATTAGTCGAGCTAAGAGCTTTTCATGTAGCCCTGGTTGGGAGACACTGATTTAGATTAACTGCTACCTTTTGTGTCTGGGTATTTGTGTATACTGTTAATGAGCTCTCTTACTTGCGGAGTTGGTGCTGATAGTCCAGTTGGTCCTCTGCTCTCCGAGGAGCTCCACAGTAAACGGTCCAGCATGACCCGGTCCGTCAAGGTCCACTATATCAAGGGAGGCAGGGAGAGGGTGGCTATTGCAAACACTGGCTTTCCTCTGCTTGATCACAGGATGATGGTCGTTCACGTCTAATAAACTCACAACCAGGGTGCCTGTCCCTGTGGCGGGAACTGTATCTAGAAGGATGTGAAGATAAAGCATTGCAGGGTTGCAGTTCAGGCGGGTAGATGGATAAAAAAGGCTGTGACGGCAAGACTAAAATGATAAATTTACCATTGTCGTAAGCAAGAACTAAGACTTTGTACTTGCTGTCTTTAACATAGTGTGATTCTCTGTCCATGCTGCTTTTCACTCTGACTGATCCTGTGTCTTTGTTGATACTGAGCCACCCGATTGTGTCATTGTGCAGTTCATATCTGAAAACAAGAACAAGCAGCCTAATTGCGTCTAAAAGATCACATTTTGTGCACGTTCAAACGGCATGCATGTGTAACATTACCTAACGCTCTGTTTCCTGACTGTGTCAGGGTCCTCGGCTCTGAGCTCAGCCACAGGACTCTCTGCTTCTGCACCTTCAGAGATGCTCACATGGATCAGTGCTGGGCTGAAGATGGGAGGCTCGTTCCTGTCCACGACCTCCACGGTGACTGTGGCTGTAGAGGTGGGCACCGGCTCAGAAAACAGCGCCTCATTCGTCACCACAACCACCAGAGTAAAGACGGGAATGCTCTCAAAATCCAGCTCCTTGGATGTATTGGAGAGAGCAAGTGTGATGTACTGCGTGGGATTAGTAAAACTAGATCTTATAAAACAGACAGGTGTTTTTCCACCTTGGCTGTTTTGAGGATTCCCTCCATTTTATTGGAGCCTGTGTTGATGCTGAACTCTCCCCCCTCGTTGCCTTCGATCAGCGAATACTTGGTGTTGGCATTCGGAGATCCTAACTCGTCTTTGTCAGTGACCTTTAAACTTGCAATCACCCCTCCAACCGTGTTCTCAGGGACTGATATGGATATCTGAGCAAACAAAAAAAAAGAACAAAAAAAAAAAAAAAGAAATTACATTCATGCAGTTTCATAAAAAACTAATTTGGGCATTTTTAACTCACAGATGTGACCGTGAAAAAGGGAGCGTTATCGTTGCTGTCAGTGACGCTTATGATCGCAGTGCAGGTGTCTGTTAGCCCCTCCCCCTCCATGTCAGCAGCCTCAATGATTAGCTTGTACTCTGGCTGTGTCTGGATGAGGGATGACAGTGAAAGTCTTGGAAACAGACAAGCGTCGTCGTACTCTGTGTGTCATCACTCTACCTCTCTGTCCAGTCCGTGGGCGTTCACGCTGATCATTCCACTTACTGGGTTTATGGCAAACATGTCGTCTGTGGGCATCTGAGCCTTTATCCTGTACCTGATTATAGCATTGTTCGTCTGTGGGTCGTCTCTATCCACTGCTGTTACCTTTATGATGGAATCACCTGTTGAAGGGAACAAGGACTCAGGACGTGAACTTCACATTGACTCACATGAAGTTTTCTGAATCACGGCCTCACCGATGTTGGCGCTTTCACTCACTCCCCCGTAGAAGGGGCTGTGGGTGAACTTTGGAGCGTTGTCATTCTGGTCAATTATGTTGATGATGAGCTCCATTGGCTCCTCGGCCTTGATTCCTTCATTCAGTGCGTGGGCCCACAGCTGTAACACACACCTCACAATTATGGGATAAGGTGTAGAAAGTGAAAATTCACTGAAAATATGCTCCTTTTTCTCAGCTCACTTTGTATTTAGCCATCTTCTCCCTGTCAAGTGGCTGGGTCACGTACAGTACCCCAGATCGCCGATCAACAATGAAAAGACCCTCAGGGGGCTCGTTGGCCCCCGGTCCACTGATCTTGTAGGTGATGGCCACCTTGGCTTCGTTGCTTGACTTAATCTAAAACATGGTAACACAGGTACTTCAGTCAAGGCAGAACTGGCATATATATCTAGAAAAACAGGTTTTAATTTGTTTGATCTGATTGCAGTTACCTTCACCAAAAATTGGGGATATGGACCCCTGTGGTTTTCTGGCAAGTTAATTGCTGGAATAACCCACTCCCTCTTAATCCGTTTCCAAGCGCCAGACATGAGCGGGAACTCAAGCAGAGGCAGCTCGTTCTGTTTAAAACAGGACTCATGTCTCATCATGTCATCTCAGAAATATCACTGAACCAAATTTAAGATCACAAAATCAACTGTAATTATACCTCTAGGTTCGTGCTTCCTGCTGTTTCAAGATTAGAGCAGTTGTTTGTGTTGTTCAAGCAGCAGGGATGAATTTCTGCAGCGGCCAGAAAGACTAAACACTGAGGAGGAAATAGTGATCTTATATCATCCAATCCAGCAACAAAATTAATCACAGTAGTTGTATTTGGGGGACAGTGCAGCACTTTTCAGACAGTATTAGTAATATCATAGCTGTTGAGTCAAATATTATTAACATTAACAACAAAACTCTATCTAGGGATGACCAAAAGCCAATGAATACGTATTAGACATATAAAATGATATACAAGACGGTCTGCATTGTTCTGAATAATGGAGGAATTTACAAATACTGACCAGTCACCACAAAGAATGGTAAGGGAAGGGAAAAACTCACCTTATTACTGTACTTTGTCACTCACCTGCACTAGGTACAGCAAGAAGAACCCCCTCAAAGTCCTGCCTTTTGCCATTGTCCTCCTTAGAAAACCAGATCTTTCCTCTGCCGTCAGTGGACTAACTGTCTGAACTGGATCTGCTGCTTTGTTGTGAGTGCAGCCTGTCAACATGGTGGCATTTCCTGGCCCCTTGTTGTTGAGAGTTTTTCACCTTCAGTTTGTTTTTCCCTTTTTGACAGTTTGAGAAATGGATCATCTTCCAGATTCAGCATTGTGTTATGTTCTGTTAAGCACCTGCAGCTACAGTAATCATGTGACACTGCTTTGCTTCGCTCCTCACCATCACTGAGCAGTTGGATTTTATCATTGAAAGGATGAGTAGTGGAAAACAAAGAGCCAGAAGTGACCTAAGACAATGTCAGGTGTATGTTTATGCTGTGGAGCTTTCCACTCTCACCTTTGGGCCAGCGCACTGATGCAGTGTTTACATAACACTGATCAGATTGGCTCCCATGAAGCTCTGCAACGAAGTGTTTGTTTTGAAAACTCTTTACCCCACACATCGTTGGGTGTCAAAATCTCCTGATGGCCTCTGATTGCCATCTTTATTGTTTATTTAATCAGGGTACTGTATTGAGATCAGGATCTTCTTTACATGTACGAGTTAAGTACAAAGCAAGAATGAAAAATAGCTAAAAACATATTCATATAGAAAACAACATATTAAAACTATAAATGAATGCATACTTTTTTTATCTTGAGATATAAATACAAATATAAGTAAATTATATTAAACAAAATATTAAAAAAGTTCTCCAAATTTCTGCAATCATTTTAAGTGTGTTAAATCTCATTCTACTCTACAAATTTTTCCAGAGGAATGGAGCAAAATGTCCAAAGACTGTCTTTCCTAGAGTACTACATACTTAAGGCATTTATATAAACCTTGAAAAAAATTGATAATAAATGTGACCAAAATAAACAAACAAAAAGTTATTTCTGAATATTTTAATATGAAGCATCTTTCTCTAAGTGAACAGGGTGTCAATTTAAATACATATAACAATCACAAAGTACATTTAAACTAGATTATAAGTAATACTTTACAGCTTTGTAAAGAAAAACAAGTAAACAGAAAGCATTTGTCAGATGGATTTGGGAACTGTGCAAAATTACAAAACAAAAATGCAGACTAGCAGCCAGCGTCTGCCTTGTATATATACCAGTACTCTCATTTCCATTTTCGCAACCCCTTTTGTTTATAAAATAACCACTATGAGTACATTGAAAAAGGAAGAGTTTCTCCACAAAAACTCTATATTAACCATTAACCATCATTGATGCTAGAATTACTGATCAGTGTGCAGCAGTAAAAATTGTAATTTTACATCAACCTTTACAAAATTTATTTCGTAACAAGTTGAATCAATTTTTGGCCCAAAATATATAGAAGCTGACATTAGAGATGTATTTCTCTTCTGCATTATAAACCAAAAAATAACAAAACATTTGTTAACTGTAGTTACATTTGGCCAGGTCAGAGTTCAGATACACCACAGTAGCTGTGATATCATCCCGGTACATTCGAGCCAGGTCTTCTGGCAATGCAAGCATGGAGGCCAGTCTCTCCTGACAGAGTTCTCCATAGTCCCCAGTGCCAAGAGCATGTCTGATAAGGTGCGTGGCAGCATTGGCATCAAAAGCCATGGAGGCACGGGCCTGGCGTTTCAGTAAGAGTTCATGCATCTGGCCCAATTTCAGCTGTCTCTCAGAGGGAGAAACTGGAGCCTGGAAAAAAAAAAATATATATATATTTTACAAACCATTTCTACAGGATTTACTGGAAGTTTACAGAACAAAAACAAAGAAATGTTGAGTGGTTTCTATAAAGCTGCAGCCATCAGTCTCACTCCACACACAAACCTGTAGATGAATCCCACTCAGGTGTTCTCCAACAAGCTGTACAGCCTCCTCGTTCCCCAGTTCGTCCCACAGCCCATCAGTGCCAAGGATCAGGAAGCGGTCCTGCGGTCTCAGCTTGTGATATATTATCTCGGGTGCCGCATCCAAATAGGGTGGAGTTAGGTAGTTAGGTGGAGTGTACTGGTACACGTTTAAAGAGTCCAGGTCTGCTCCAGACTCCAGGCTGGCTAAAATGCTCCGCTGTAACTCGAGGCTCCACTTGAATTGTACATCACCAAAAGCACGCAGGGGCATCAGAACCTGACGGAACAATTAAAACTTCTGTCCGGTCACTTATTTTCTAAATTCAGCTGTCAACTCATATTACAGTGCCTGTAGGTGTTATACTATGAAGAACTCTCACCCCGAGCAGCCTGTTATCTGTAATCACTGTGTCTCTCTCTGAGGATGGGTGTTGGGCCTTGATCCGCTCCACTTCAGCCTGGTTTTCTGCGTTATGGTCCTGAGAAAGGGGCAACGCGCTCCATGTCCCATCATCTTCCTGCACACCTAGTATAACTCGGCAGTCACCGGCATTTGCCACGTGGATCCCATCAGTGCCAACATGTGCCACGCAGCCTGTGCAACCAGCGAACGCAACCTGGACAGATAATGATCCCTGTGTATCAACATTTTGTGACTTTGAAAACTCTGAAGATAAATTAAGGAATATCTTAATACCTGGATGGCTGTGTTTTTCATCAGGTCATTGGAAAAAGGGACTTGGGCTTCCAAGGAGATGTCAGCATCCAGCCGTTTGAAAGCACAACCGAGAGCTTCTGCAGGACTAAAAATAAACCACTAGATGAGATAAAAAAAACAAAAACTCTCAGTTATAGTTGTTTACATACTTTCTTACCTCATGCCTTCAACATGTTCCTCACTGTCAAGTAATTCTTGCCAGAAGACTCTGAGGTGATCGATGTAGAGCGAAGCGGATTCACGATAGTTAAAGTCTGTGTGGTGTTTGTACCACTGCAAGATGGGAGGGACAGGTCGGCCATGCTCCATGCATTTCTCAAGCATCTCCAGGCTTTGCTTTGGCATCATTGCAACAGCAATGTAGTATAGCAGCCGCTCACTGACTGCCTGCGCACAAGCCCAACCCCCGTGGCCGTCAAAAACTCCAAAGAGCATGCCCTTTGACTAGAGAACACAGAGAAGAAAATTTATATAAAATTTTACAAGAAGGTGGAGGTACGTAGGGTGATGGGTGTACACATAGAAGGGGGAAGAGGCATACCTGTAAGCAGGTGGCCACACTACGACGGTCCTCATTTGGAGTGTTGGCAGGCAGCTGGTTGCTCTCAAATTTTCTCACAGTGTTGAGTCCCCTGCCATCAAATTCAGGCACACTCCGAGTCTGAGACACAAATGTTCAAAGAGTCAGGTTGTAAAGGGTTACTTGAACTGCAAAGCTAATCTGGATTTCATAAGCGTAGTAAGGAAACAGCATTATTAAGAGTAACCAGTGACATTCTTATGCAATCTGACAGAGGAGAACACTCCATCTTGGTTCTTCTTATTGTGAGGGCAGCATGAAACAATTAATCACAAAATCCTCATCAATTGATTGAATACATGTTAGCATCTCAGGAGGAGATCTGGTCTAGTTTAGTTCATATCTATCAAATAAAACACAGACAGTGACACACAGTTACATGTCTCAGAAAAATCTCACGATTAATCCAACTTGACTTCTATTGCAAACTGTTTAACTGCATTAAAAAAACTGGATGTCACATCATTTCCTTCGACGTAACTCAGATAAGACTGAGATGCTCACTGTCAGTCCTAACAACAACTCTAATAATATTCCTCAGCATATTGGTCCATTTAACCTCTCCATCAATCCATAGAACTCATTTCAATATTCTTTTAATCACATACAAATCAGTACAAAGTGTAGCCCTACCACCATCTCCGAGCTTCTGACCACATTTACTCCTGACCTGCCTCTCAGATCTTCCAAAAAGAACTTATTAGGTATTCCATATACAAATCTTAAAACCAAAGGAGATTGCTTGTGACGTCTTGTGTTATGTTAGTTCTCTATTTGTGTTATGTTGTCTACTGTGCATTTTCATAGGTAACATGCTTCTCATTGAGAAGATGGATACGTTCATATCACCTGCTCATTCAATCGCAGAATACTGTTGATTTGGACTTGGCTGAGCTGGAAGTCAAGATCCTGACGAGTAGTCAGCTGTCGTCCACTTTGAGGCCTAATTCCACATCTGTCAAATCTGGAGGACAGCTGGTCGAATCTGGAGATACCCCAGGATGAGAACTGACAGTGGTGGGCAGGTCCAAGGTGCGTATGCTGTATGAACAATGAGTGATGACAACATTACAATATGAATATTTACATAAATCTGAATACAAGTCAACCAGGACACTAACCTGGAATGGGGCAATAGAAGAAAATGTCAGAGTGTAGTGTGATGCTCTTTGAAGGATGCTGGCATACACACGTCCAGACATCTCTAATACGACGCTGCTGGTCGGGTGTGGAGCCACTTAATGAACCTGGTTTCAAAGTCTAGGGTTAGGATTAAAGGACATTAGTAAGGTTATAGCGGTAACAGCACCCACCAATATAGCTCTCCTGAATACACAGCAAACAACATGCAACACCGTTAACGTTTAGTCAATATCAAGCACTTTATTTTTTTATATTACATTTCCGTTGTGTTAGTAGGTTAACTGTGGCTACATAACATTTAATTGAAAACATAAAAAAGTAGTTAGCTTGCTAGCTAGCTACCTCCGCACGTTTAACGTACAGCACTACCGACGTTGAACCAACCAAAACACTCTAACTTACTTGACTAACACGTCTAAATGCCAGTTATCTCGGTAGTTACATATTTTAACAATGGACAGTCAATGAAACCCGTACCAACTTATTGAGAAAGAATTAATTTGCATCCGTTAGAGACCAACCCCATAGGTGACGAACATGACGTAACATAACGTAAGACGTTTCCGTGTGACACACTGAAAAATCATGTGCCGGAAAGATGTATGTAACTCATTTATATATACCATATACTATAATTCGGCACAGTTTAATTGTATTCCTAAAAAGAGAGACAGCCGTTAATCTATGTTTTGATGCGTATAAGTCATATGGGTTTGGACGCTGTCCTTCCCCTTTAAGCCTGAAGGAGATGCCGGAAGTGTGTGGGCTGCCTGGATACGCTGTTCCGAGTGCCACACCTCCGGCGGGTCTCATAGGCCGCGCCCCCTTCGCTGTAAGGTAACCTAAGGTAAAGGTGCCGACTTTTGACGAGCGGAAATTAACCTTAAGCTAAAATGTTTGTCTGTTTACGTAACGTTAGTGGGACACCTGGGTTAGCGACGCTTTCTTGCGGAAGTAAAACGTTAATCTGTAGCTTGAACTTTTGATTAACGGAGAAGCGGCTCGCTTTGAATTTAAGTTGAATTGTTTAACTTTTTGGCCAACTAGCCAGGAAGCTAGTTCCGAAATTGACATTTTTTAAATGTTAACAAACATTTAACATTTGGTTTGACGTAGTGAACAACAAGGTAGTTATGTTGTACAGTTATTTTAACCATCGTCTGTGCTGTCGTTTAACCATTTTAGTGGCATTTAAATAAGTGATTTAAAGAGTGAAATGGAAAAGAAAGTGGCCTGCAGCAACAGTCGTAATAGTAAGTGACATTGTTCTTTACTCAACATGTGCACATTTTGCATAGGTACATATTATTAGATGAATATAACGAATCTAATACACATTTACAAATGTGTATTTGTCTGGTCAACATCGCAGAATTCATTGCTCTGCTTTCAGCTGTAAGGACAGATCTCAGTTTGCTGCTTGAGTGTCTGAAGTTTCAGATGAAATGTCCAGATTTGCAGAAGAAAGCTCTTCTTGCCATTCATTCAATCTGTGAAAAGAGAGGTAATAATAAGCCAGCAATGGCAGAAACATTACTTGCCCTGACACGTTCACAGTCACACACTGACCATATCCTACGGCACCATCAGTCAAATTTGTTGTTTGGAAGCATGTCTTGCTAATGAATACGTTGTTATATTTTAAATCAATGTTGAACCTATATATTCAGCATAACATCTTGACATGAGATCTTCGCTCTGTCTGTCGGATTCACATATATATATATTTTAAAATAATTTCAGAGGATGCTGTGGACACACTGAGAGAAATGGGAGGTGTTGCATTTGTTTATAACCTCTCCAAATCCAGCATTGTTCAGTCGGATGTGAAGGAGACTGCACTCTTTACACTCTGCACAGTAGCAGAAGCTAATGGTAGGTATTCATTTGTAATAGATGCAGAATTGAAGAATGCACCTTCTGAAGAATGCCAT
>KV751345.1:7923455-7936023 GCA_001698575.1 Mola mola
TCTCTCCCAACTCTGCAAATGAGATGGTCCAGCCTTACAGACACAAAAACTGTTTATGCTGTGCTCAATGCTTGTCAATTTAGGGTGATAAGTCTCCTATTTGCAGACATAAATGACTTTAAAAAGCTGACAAAATAGTAAATACTTGTGGAATTAGCATTATTTCTCTGTTTATAGTGGGTTACTAAAGCTACAAAAAACATACTGTACATAGGGTGTCTATTCTGCCCCGTCCACTTTTGAAATGTGGGCATCAGAGGCTATGGTCCTAAATTTAGATATAACACTAATGTACTGCATTAAGTGTACAACAGACTTTTCTTTCATCATATATAAATAATAGTGCTGTTTTGGTATACTGTTTTATTTTCAAGTGCAGTGTCATTTTTATGTTTTCATAATACACTGTTTTTGTTTCTCTCTTGTAGTGTATTGTAAGAATTCTCTGTGCAGCAGGGAGACTTTTGCACAGCTTGCTGGTTTGTTGATGAAAGAAGACATCACACTGACACAGAAGAGAGTGTCTGTCTATTTGCTGTCAGTGTTGGTATCCAACAACAGTAAGATCAAGGCTCCTCAGTTGACATAATGAATTAACAGTACAGAGTTGGTTGCCCCATTTATGTGCCATTCTGTCACATTACATAACATTTTTTTGGTTTGCTTTCAAGCTCATGAAAGACATTTTATATATGTGTGGAAAATGTTGCAAAGGTGAAAGAAGAAATGGGATGTAGTAGTTTAAAGAGCATGAAAAGCTTGCTTCTGTTATACAAACCTTTGTAGCCCAAATGTGTCTGTGTGCTGTTGCAGAATCAGGACAGTCTTTGGCACAAAACACCGGCTGCCTGGATGTTCTGCTATGCCTCTTCAGGTACTTCACAATGCTAATAGAACTGTAGACAGACATTACATTGATTACAACTATAAGCACATGCATTTAAGTATATCAGTATATATTATTGCAGGGCCACTTCCCCCCTCTCCACAAACGCTACCACAAGAACACCTACTCATACTTACCAACTTTGGGTGTCTGTGTCTAGTGCTCTTTGTGGCTGTGTCAACAACCCACAGAATGGTAATATCATCTGGTTTTCTTTCCTGCTTTGATAAATAAACATTGATCCCGATCATGATCAGATCATGACATGCTTCAGCTTGTATCTGAGGAAGGAGCAAAAACAGGTTTAGCTCAGTTGTGTCTTTCTTTTTTTCTTCCAGAGGAGGGTCAGCGTATTTGTGTGGTGGTCTTTCCCATGATAAAAACCTGGCTTCAGCAGATTGCTTTGCCACGCACTGAGATTCTTCAACCCATTTGTTCCTTCATAGCAATGACAGTTGCTAACAACTGTAGGTGAAAGAGGCAGAAGGGCTAATGTTAACCCTGTAATTTTCTCTGTTCAGGTCAAACACTTGACAAAAATCCAAACTCGTCTAAAATCCAAACCATTAAATCTTCAATGCTTTGTTTTTGCAGCCTGTGTCCAGGAGAGTTTTTCTGCCCTAGGATGTCTGGATAGTCTCTCGCTTGCTCTTGTTCGGCAAGCCTTGTCAGCCAATACAAGTCTGTTGTCGTGCCAGCTTTGTGTCACTTTATCAAAGACTCTGTCAGCTTGCATCACAGATAATGGTGTGCACCACTCTTTGTACAAATATATACAACCTGTAATAGTTGACTTACACAACCAAAGTGTCTTCTTCCTTATTCACAACTCTTTTGTTTGTAGCTTTGATAGCTTCAGGTCTGGCTCATTATGGCATGGTTCCCCACCTCTTGTCTGTACTGACTAGCCCCCACCTGGAGCCTGAGGACACACTCTCTATTTTACTTGCCCTGGGCCACTGCACTGTGGCGTCTGGTAAGACTGCAGAGTAGTGTGCTTTTTGGGGGCTTTTATTCTCCATTACTGTTTGAGTTTGGGTTTTTTTTAAAATAATAATACTTAAGCAAATGTTATCCATAACTACAGTCTTCAGCAGTCTTCCTCCCCTCAAGAGTGCAACTGTTTTTATGCTATCATTGTGCTTCATTTCTTCTTGCAGAGGAGCACCAGTCCCAGTTGGTAAACTGTGGAGGCCTGCCTCTTATTATAACCCTGCTTACAGATAATACAAGTGAGGAGGTTAGAAAGGCGGCTACATTCATATTGCAGACCTGCAAACAGGCCAGTAAGCGTCTTTATTTATATTGTATTAGGTCACACTAATTATAATTTTATCATATAAGAGTGTTTTGGAAGAACAATCCCATGCATGTTAAGGAGAAATGAGAGATATCATTGAAAGCAGTAGAGAATTTAAATTCATTTTTTTTTTAAATTTAGCAAGGTTAGCATTCCATTCCATTCCATTCCATTAGCATTCCTTTACTTACCTATTACATTCTTAAATAAGTTCAGTAGGTTTGTTCTACCTTTCTGAGATTGGGGGTAAAATGGAATGAAAAACGAATAAGTGAATGAATAATGCATGGATAAAACATACCCTCACAATGGCTTGTTTGTCTTTGTCTGTGAAGCCTTGTCTTTGGAAGTGCCCAGTCTGATAGCTAGACAGGGGCAGTGTGAAAATTCAGAGCTCCTTACAAACATGGAAGGCTTCAGGAACTCAGTCAAACACTTACCGCACCGGATTGACCTCCTAGAAAAGAGACAGGCAAAGGTCAGACATCCATTCACAAATGGCTTTAGTATAATCAGCAAGTAGAGTGGAGACTTATGATGTGTACTTACGGCCACCTTTAGGAAGATTATGTTGAGCAGGAAGCTGCAGACCAAGCTGCTTCATCTGAAGGGCAAGTTCAACCATTGATAGAAGCAAGGAGTAACACCATTAAACTTCAAACTGTCAAGAACAGTATTCAGAATGACTATGACAGTAAACTGAAGAACGTCAGAAGACTAAGTATGCAGGAAGAGAAATCTAAAACCGTATGTTGTTCAGAGTGCAAGGGTACTGGAGCCATAGTCCCTTTCCGTCAGCAGCCACTAGAGGGAGACAGACAGCCTCATCCAGCAGACAAGTCAGTAGCTTTCCTCAGTGTTGATTCCTTAGACCAAAATATTCTGTCTACCACAACAACTTTCCTTTCCTCTGTTTGTGTTTGTTTTATTTTTAGCCAGTTCTTTAAGCCTCCAGCACCATTGAGGCACAGTTCACCAAAAGAGATGAGTTGTACCAAAACAAGTAAGTCATACACATTTATGAAAATGCTATAATAAAGATTTGTGACAACTTTGATTTTTTGCTTTCTGTTTTTGTTTTCAGCAAGTGTGTTAGCATCTAACATGTTTATCAAGTAAAATGTGTATTCTGTTAAGGGTCACACGACCACTGCATGAGTACATTGGAGAAAATCCCAGTGGAGGATCACTCACTGTCACATGTCCGCTGTGCAGGTACAGTAGAAGAACATGATTCTGCCCCTCGGTTGTTATATCTTATTTTATCAAGGAGTTGTTGAGAATTAAAACAAGATTTGTGTATGGAGCACATCCAATATCCTGCATTTTACCAATCAGGAATGCTTCTTTTTTAAAACTTAATATGAAGAATAAACCAGAAAACTTTGCTCCAGAGTTTTTATAGATGTAGGCTGGATGACTAGTTTGGCTTCAGAGAAACCTGTTTTCTTTTTTGCTTCATTACTTTTCTGAGTAGAGTAGACAGTAAGGTCAACAGTATAGTGTGTTTTGTCTCTGTCTTCCACATGTTAAGCCCTACTTTTAAGGCTTGTAAGGCCACTCAGATAACAGACATTATTGTACAGCTTCTACATAATTTCGAGTGTCATTCATGTCCTCTCTCCTCTTTAGGTTGTGTGTTGTCTTTTGAGGAGGTGAACAGCCGCACCTTTACGTCTCTCCAAAGGTCCTACCACCACAGCTGTGACATGCATCAGGTTCTCCAGGAGGCCACAGCGCGGTTTAGGACTCGTCGGTGCAACCTTCTGTTGAGGAGAGAGTACCAAGACAACACTGTGAAGCACACAAAGACAGACTACGAGACAGTTTCATCAGCAGGACCACAGAGAAGCTGGGAAGAGAGGAACAGTAAGAGGCTTCATCTCATCAAATGTGCACTTAATCCATTTGACTGAAAGATGTAATTCCATTTTCTTCTATTATTCAAAAAGTGCATTCAAGGACTAATTCCTGTAAAGCACAGCAGGCTTATGGAATTGATTCTTGTGCTGACAAGAGCAAATTTATTTTGTATCATTACAATTGGCTATTTCCTCATGTACATAAAGGTTTTTAGGGTTTAGCAAAATTAACCTTATTGGTTAGTTTACTGCAGATTATTTTTGTTACGTCACAATTTAATTAAGTCACTGAATTTATCATAGAAAACCACCAATTAAGTCTCAATTGAAACAGCCCAGAAAATAATAAACCCACAAAAGTCCTTGTAGACCTTCTATGAGACCTACTAACCACTGTGTTGGTTTCAGTGTTGCTTGTCACAAGCTGCTTTAGTTTCAGTGTGGCCTTCGCATGTTTTATTAAACGTATAATTTCTTTCCCGGGGTGGGCAGGTCACATTGTGTTGCACAAAGAATCATTTTTTCGGACAATTTCTGTCATAGAAATATAGAAATGGACGCACAGGGTTGAGTGCTCGGGTTTTATGTTATTTGTTTAAGCATGGAAATAAGGGAAACAGCTTTGTCGTAAGTCCGTGACACAGTCAAAACAAATGCTGAATCCTAACAAGTGAATGTATAACATTATGTTTGGAGCTGATTAACTATGAGCTGTCAGACAGTAATCATGCCAATTTTGCTTTTGTTCCAAGCTGTTTTTATGGTAAAATCAGTTTCATTTTCCTTTTTCATTACTTCATAACTGTTGCACTGTTATGCCCACAGACCTTTTTGTACTGTATTTAACTCCTGCAATAATGATGTCTGATTTCAACCTTTACTCTAAAGAGGTAAGCCTGACTCCAAAATATAAAGGAGCAGGGAATGGCAAGAACTTCCTACCAGAACACCACTGGAATAAGCAAAATGGTAAGAATTATGCAATGGGAGTTTTTGTATATAGCACAGCGATGTCTCACTGATAGAGCCTAAAGTGAAATAAAAACAAAAGTTGCTACTTAATACTAAAAGTTGGAAGATAATGTAATGATTTGCATAGCACTTGCACTAGCAAGCAAGTGATTAAACTAAGATTCATGCTTAATATTTGATAAGTGTATCATCTGAGTGTATTCTTCCACCATTTTAGGCTTCACTTTGACTCCACTGTACAAAGGAGCTAAGAAGGACGGTAAGCATGTGACAGTATCATGGCAACATGACATTTATAGTTGTAATTGTTATTGATACTTTCATTTCTTCTCCAAGGGTCAAGCTTGACTCCCATGAAAATGTCTAACCTTCCTGGAGGTAAATACATCATTTCAGACATGATTACTTCAAGTGTGTGTCAATGTTAGTGAGAGCCTATGGTGCTCTCTGCCCTCTGTGTTTACTTGGCAGAGGAGAAACTAAAAGAGCCGAAGGAATGTAGAGCTGCTGCCAGTGTTCTCACAATGCAGGCCAGAGCCGGTTCAGAGCAGCACAGCTGTGTTTAAACTGTTTGACACTCTGTGTAACACGCTGAGTGTGTGTGTGAGACTGAAAGGGTGTGTTCTGATGCTGATGTGTTGTACTAGTGTGATGGTAATCAAAGGAGGGGCATTTATTCTGTTCCATAGTATGATTCTGCTTGTTCTGTCCTTGCATATTCAAGGTATAGATTTTGTCATTATACTGTATTAACCGTGTATCTCCATTCTCTCCTTATACTTCGCCAGGTCACATGACTCTGTCAGACTTTCTGTAGTCCAAAGGTTACAGTAGTGTTGCAGAATAGTCTTGGTTTCGTTCTGTGTTGTCGCGCCGAGATTGAATACATCTTCATACCTCTCAGCCAATTGCACTGTCCATTGCTCACTTTGTATGAGTCTACACTTACTGTATTCTTCCACTGAACAGTTCAGACATTCACTCCTCTATGTGGTTAAGCTGTTTTTTATTTCCACCTCTCTCTTCTTTGTTTCCTGAATGGGAATTTCCATCCTGTCCTTTAATGTCAGGCACCTAGAGTAACAATCTTAGCCTGTGAATGTCTAAAACAAGCACTTAAAGTGCTTTGACTGTAAGAGTAGCCCCAAAGGATTATTTAGCAGCTATAGCAGCTGGGACATGGCTGTTAGCTGAGACAATCTACTAGACCAGTTCCAAAAATTTTGCCAAGTATGAATCATTTTACCGCAGCATATATAAACAGATGACACTAGTTTAAGAATGCTGAAATTCCTTCTTAATTTTGTCTGCTCTCTTTCCTGCTCTTGCATACTCAGTCATTCTCTTCCTGTAGTGATGTGTGCAAGTAGGGTCAGAGAGGGGAAAAAAATAATTTGATGTGTTGTTGAGTATTAGTATGAGTGGGAAAATCCTGGATTCCTCTCAGTCTTTCCACATACATGCAAACTGTTGTTGTTTCAACCTCAGACAGAAGAGGAGGGAGTAACAGTAAACCTCTTCAGCCGAAGAGTAGCAAAGGTCAATGTCAATGTTCCACTGTATGAGTTCGAAAGAAAAATGTATTATGTAAAAATATGTACCAGTGTATATACATATATGGCTTGCCATGTTTTTCTAAAAATATTTTACGCCATAATATAGCCTACCTTGAAGTAGTGATGAAATATCAAGGATAATAAAGCATGAAATACAAATTGAAAAGTAAGGATGAAATATAATGTTTGACCATTTCCTGACAATCATTTACCTATGACACAGTTTCCTCAAATTATTGCCTGCACACTGCAAGCAGCATTACTCATAAACAACAAAAAAACGTGGAAACAAGTGCATCAATATGGTAAAAAAAAATTAGAAAGAAAAATATATTCTGTAATTATAAGGTTTTTTTTTCCCAATTTACTACGATTGTATTTTATAACCACTAAGAAAGACTAACTTCATAGTGCTTTTCAAGGCAGGGAATAGTTCAACTTAATTTCACGTAGCATTATAAGTTGTAAGTCAACAGCAGAGTATTAAAATACACACGCGACAGGGTCGACACAAGCAGAAGGACTTCGAAAACAGTGGGTTTTTTTTTTTTTTACTATAACGGCATGCAGCAACAGTGTAACACTGCCAAATATAGAAATAAGACACAACTTTAAAAGTCAGGTCAAGTTGATTAACAGTTCAAAATTCCAAATAACAGGCATGTTGTAGTGAGGGCTGCCAAATGTGAATCCATGCTGTTTCTGTCAAAGCTTGTCTCACTTTTCTTATCCCTGTTATTAGGGACTGCCGTGAGGAGGTAGGCTACCTAATGAGCAGGGCTGAGACTTTCTCCTAGAACTCCTGGACTTCCATGTGTTGGTCATTCCTCTTCGAACCCGGACACACCAAGTCCAGCTGGCCAAGAAATACAGGCAGCTAATGGTAACAAGAACAAACGGCCGTTAAGAATGACATTCGATCATTAGAATCCTAACAGACAAACTTCAGTTAGATCGAACTACATTGTTTATTTATGTATTTATTTAAAAGGCATTTACTTAATATATTCACAATATCCTTTATATTATTTATATGTGTTTGACTGATATTGTATTGGAGTTTTTGCATCAGTTATAGCACTTTGACAAGTATTGTTTATTAATATTATTATTGGTGACATATATTAAAACAGATGTTTGCGACTACATTTCTCAGGCTCTTTACTATCAAATATTTTGCCATATGTGATTATAGAAAACAGTTTATCATTAACTTTTCATTGAAATGTATCTGTAGACTGTTTACTGTAGGTTCATAGCCAGTTTCACTTGAGACTAAATCAGAAACCATTGCTGCTTTGCAATGATGAAATGACTGATGACTCACCCTCACTGCTGTGTTGTTACATGTACTGTAGATTTTGCAAGTTCTATTACAACACCACAGGAAGTTCACCCCTTAATTCTGTATTGTAGCGGTTTTTAGGCCAGGTCAGATTTGCTGTGTACATGCTTGGATAATACTGTACCATTGTACTGTTCAAATAAATATATAAATTCTTAACTACGTCTTAAAAGAGTCAGAATATCTTGTCTATCAGAAATATCGCGGCGGTTTGGACTTAAGTAAAAGTAAAAATGGTCATTTCATCAGTTTAGTGTTTTGAAAGCAAGTTTCCATAGCAAGACAGGAAATTACTAAATAGAGTGGGTACTCAAGACCTGTGATTTTGTTTAGAGCTGAAAGCCTTTGGTATGAGAGGAATCACACGTACTGTTTAGCTGTTCTCAGTGTTCATCAAGAAGCAGCTCAGTATGTTGCCCAACATTAACTGCTTGCCATACCCTGAAGTGTAGCCTGTTAAAGCTGGGTGTGGCTGGACAGGACTAAGTCTTTGGGAGAACAATCTGTGGATTATGAACTAGACTGATGCACCACACCGAATTTCTGTTCATGGTAAATGTATGTTTTGGAAGTTAACCACAGCAGCCTGCACATGCTGCGGTTAGGTAGTAGTCCTGTCTTTTTCCAAGTTTTCAGCAGGCAGAAGCGGCCTTTCATACCAATCCACTGACTGCTTTGTGAAGACGCTGGGATAGCAGTGTGGGCAGGGGGGAGTTTGGTGGGAGAGGCATGTGAGGAGCAGAGTTCTCATGGACTGAAACACAGTCACATTGGAGACCTTTGACCCTGGGCCCCTGAAAAGCCTCCTTCCTCCTCTCTCCCACGAGACTGTGAGAAGGCACTGTCTCCTCAGCTCTGTCTGTGCTGCGTTGCCTGTTGTTTGACTGCCTTGTGTACACTGTGTCCTGTATGTGTGCTGCTGGTGTGGGGTTGTTGGGAGAATGTGCAGCTTCCTGTGTAGCTTAGTGCATCCAGCGTTTAAATGTTTGATGCTGATCAAATATCACGCCAGCCTGCTTTGATCCTTTACTCCCCTCGTTTTCATTCTCAAAATCTTCAATCACACAACCATGACCGCAACACATGTTGAATATTTTATTTTCAAAAGCAAGCCCCCTTGCCAAAACCAGTATGTTCAAAAAAATCTCATTATATTAAAAAATACAATAAAATAAGAGAGGAATATTACCAGATCCAAACATGGGAGTGTCAAAAACAAACCAATAAACAAACAGATTTGGCAACTGTCCCATGGCTACCATTTTGTATCAACTCATATTCGCCTTAAGCATATTTTAGTTTATTCTCCTCTAGCCTCATGAAGTTTTTTCCAATTATCTA
The DNA here is from genome assembly GCA_001698575.1 of Mola mola. Classification (NCBI taxonomy): domain Eukaryota; kingdom Metazoa; phylum Chordata; class Actinopteri; order Tetraodontiformes; family Molidae; genus Mola; species Mola mola. Next base: position 7,932,718 of record KV751345.1, read on the forward strand.
CCTTAATATAGTAGCACTGCCCTTTTCCCTCAAAGAAATGTTCTTTAAATATTGTGAAAGACCTCCTTTGTCAAAAAAATACACACATGTCCCCTGTTGCATTTTACCCAACATCGACACACCTGCTGGCTGTAGACATGGATTAAAAATGGGGTATAGGGTAAATATGCATTAACTTCTTCTGAGGATTCACATCAGTTCAGGCGCTCGTGTCGGTGACGGAATCATCCTTGGAGATCTGGACATCAGTGGGAACGAGGTCAGCTACGAGGTCAGTTCCTTTCAGTGTTAAGTCCTGTAGGAGTTCACCAACATCACCGACAAACTGCTCCAAACCCCCTGCAGCCTCCGCCTCAGTCGGCTTCCCTGGGGATTCTGATGTTTCCTCAGACTTGTGCGATGGAGGTGTCGAACTGATAGAACCTTTGGTGCTGTCTTGGCTCTCGTCAGTGGCTGCAGTATCTGAGGGCTCATCTGGACTGATGGGGGCAGGGACGGGATCTGCAACGGCAAGAGAGGTGATAGGCTGGGGAGTTGCCTCAGAGACATCCAGGCCGATCAAAGCTGGGTCAGGGAGAGGAGTTTCCGTCTGCTTCTCCGGAGCCTCAACTGGGGCTGGTGCTGACTCAGCGTCTGCCTCAGCTTCTTCAGGCTCCGGCTCAGGCTCTGGAGCTGCCTCCGCAACAACCTGACCTTCAGCGACAGGTTCTGCTTCCGAGGATGACGCTTCACTGAGCAGTGAGGCCAGAGGTTCAGACGGGACTGGATCTGGTGTCTCCTTTGACACAGGCTCACAGTTAGCCTCATTTGGTGGCCTTGAGGAATCAGGAGCGTCAGCCTCTTTAAACACTGACACACATTCTTCAGAAGGTAACCTCACCACCGGCATTGTTGCCTCTCCCACCACCACATCTAAATCCTCTGTGCAGACGTCTGCTGTCCCAGAGTCCTGTTTTGGCTGTGAGGCCACCGGCTCCTCTGCAGCCTGTTGAGCGGCAGCATTTTCAGCACTGCCGACTGGGGCGTCCTGCCTTCTCACAAGTTTGTTTCCCATTACAATCCTGCAAAGAAGTTCAACAGTTGAGAACGTCCATCCTATTCTTTAAGCACTTACATTCAGACTTTATTTTTTAGCTCACCATGTCTTCTCATTGCAGGTGTTATTTTTGAGTTCAAGCTGTTACTTCAAAATTCACAACTATGTCACTCAAGGTTACATAAACAAAAAAGGTCATTATATTCCTACAAACATTTTTAAATCTGACAAGATTCACTGAACGGGTTGGGCAAACATATAACAGCTTGTATTGTGTGTGATGGTACATCGTGTACATTGCCTCTCCTCTCTCGCTCCTCTATCAAACGGGCTGGTATAGATTTTAGAAATACTTCTATTGTCCGACATGGTTAAAAGTATTTGACTGATTCTTTCTCGCCCGCTTTGAAGCCCCAGCTGGCAATAGCACCAGGACGTGACACAGTGAGGCTGTTTTTCACTTCATGTTATGTTCACAACCGTGCCCAGAAGACAAAGTATACTTGGATTATCAGCGTTTGCATTTCAAAATCATCTGTAAAACAGCCATATTCCAGCTGTGTCGTCGGAATATTGGATCCGCGAGCATTTGAAACTGCTTTGTTCAGTTTGTAAACATTTTAACATTAAGACATGAAAACTTACCGGTTTTTTTTGTAATGCGCTAGATGTCCCTTTAATCCGGTTGCAGACCACTTCTCCTCCCCTCTCGAGCGCGATGTAAAAAGAACAAAAACAAAAACCATCCAAAATGTGCAGAAGTTAAGAGAAAACACTCCGGTGACGCAGAGCAGTTATAAATGAAGTGACAGTCTCCAACCTTGTGATGGTCTTTCTCGCGGCAATGAAAGTAGTCGGAGTGGTAGATGATCCGCGATCTCAAGCCGCAGCAAATTCATAGTCACGTGCTGGAACCATTCGCGTCTTCCTGCCAGCAGAAATGGTTTCGTTGACTGGTGTCGCAGTTAAAAAAGGTGAGATTAAACTCCGCGCTTGTACTTTTGAACGAATCAAACTTTAACGTCGAGCCACAGTTCAGCACTTTATCCGGACCAAACAGCTGATCGCGTTTAGAAAGTGGCAACTGTACTTAATTGAAAGTCAGTGATTTCTTAAAATCTGGTGGAAACGTTGGCCGGCTGATAAATTGGCTCACCTGTTTCATGTTAAAATCAGTGACACGTTTGTTTGTTTGTTATGCTGAGCTGATGACAGCTGTGTTCTTGAGAATCCCTCACATGATTCTGGGTCATACAGGGATGTTGATACACTTTATCTGTTCATTTACACCTAATGTTGCCAATTATTACTTCTTTAATGTGTAAACAACTCCTACGATTTCACGAGACTACTGATTTCTGTCAACACAAACAGTTGCAGGTCACGACGCCATGGCTGCTCTCTCTGTGAGGACATCCATGGGGCTCTGTGTTTGGATTTTAGTGCTTCTAGTGCTCATCTTCATCCAGATGCTCACTTCGCTGGTAATATTCGGTGGAGAGTTCATCTCTTCCAACGAAACCCTCATCAACCCCTTTCGCTGTTGCTTGAGACACCAACATGGCAAACTGTTCTGTGACAGGTGGCACAGATTTCCTGTCTGTGGAGCTGGGTCTGAGACAAAGACTAACATCGCCACGGAAGTAGTTATCATCAGCCTGTACGTTCCACTGGTGCTCGTGGCCTTTGCTCTGCTGTCCATGCTGTTAGCTGCATACGTCAAAGACAAAGCGGTCCTGTGGTGCAGCGCGGCCTGCCAGGCTGCATCGAGCCTGTTCACCCTGATTGGCGTTGTTGCTTTTTTGCTGCTCAATCACCCGTACGTGAGCTGGGAGCACATGACCTTCTGGTTCTACATCTGTTTGGGCACGGGAGTTCAGCTGCTAATGGTGGCGGCACTGACCGGCCATGCAGGGACGAGGCGGATGTCCGGCTGGGAGCCAATTCAGTGCAATGAAAACTCTTCCTCTCCTTGTTAAAAGGAGGAGGATGTCTGAAGTTTTGGTTTGGCCAAAGTTTTTGATGAAGGTGCAATCATAACCATCTTGTTTTTTGTAAACTTTTTCTCTAAACACTAGAGAAAATCTTTGCTTTGCATATGAAAACAAACGGTAGAAGCTGCTTGATTTTGTGTTGTAAGTGTTTTTGAATTCAAACTGACAAGCTTATGTGTAAATAAGGGACAGAGAACAATGAACAAAAGCCTGCTCTCTCTGGTAAACACAGATAATGGTTGAGTAAAAATGAAACTGCAAAGGTAGTACAATAAT
>KV751345.1:7936055-7962454 GCA_001698575.1 Mola mola
GTGCGGTTGTGGATCTAAGTGTGCTTTTTCAAGAAAAACAAAGATGGACAAAGAGTTCTGCATAAGTAGGGAGACAAAAAACCATGCTATATGTATAATGTGCAATTTTTCTGTTGAATAAAATTGCAATCAGACCCGATGCTGCTTCACTGACACTTCTTTTGTTCATGCCCAAAAGCACGACACAGGTTCACAGCTGCAGTCAGAGTTGAGTCAGATTACTCTGAAATACAGCTGTTTACTGACTACACACTACTTGGCAATTATTTAAAATAAAACATCTACGAGCACTTTAAAGTCAAAATATGACTTGAAGCGGTCACAGAAATGTCAAATCCGCAAATGTTCCTTTTTTTCTTTACACAGCTGAAAGCATTTGCAGTGCAAATACGATGTTGCATATACAGAATTTACAGGCGGTCCTACAACATCCTGTGTGTATTCCACAGCACGCACCGTGTTGTTTCTTTTGTGCACATTTCTCTTGTTGCTGTATTTCAAACAAGCAGTGCACTTCCTTAAATGTTCATCTTTCTTTGATAAAAAGGAATGAAACCCTCATATCATTAAAACACAAATGTTACTTGGGTCACTATGATGAGAAAGACATGTTCAGCATATTCACATTTGTCTATGCCATGAATTAGAACGTTGTTGTGCTCTCCTCATAGACACAAATCTACAGCTGCAAACAGTAGTGATGAACTACAAAGGCACAAAAACCAGAATTCTTGAACTTCTGTTTGTGAATAAGAACTACAAACACTGTAAGGATTTGTTAAGCCACACTTTAACATTTAGCTGTGTGATCAAACTGGGGTCTATTATTAGAAGCCATACACTGGAATTAAAACCTGCTTTCCCAGGCAAACTTCTGTTAACTTACCATCCACTGATGATGCTGTGCCAAATGTTCTACACTAATTGCACCTTAAGTAATTTGGCCTGTATTCCTTCAAACAATAGAGAATATTTTCCAGTCACAAGCCTTTACAAGGCTGAGCATACACATTTCGCTTCAGTTTCATTTATCAGCTGAAGAAGATTTCGCGCACAAGTCGGAAGCCATCGTCGTCCTCCTCCTCCTCCTCTGCACCTGCTGGCATTTGTGAACATTCCTCTTTTCTCTCAGCCTCCAGTCCAACATTCATGAGAGCACTGCGATCCTCAACTGGCACTGACCCCTGACCCTCAGGCCCCTGATGCTGCGGGCTCCTGGTGCACGGCACCGTTTCCAGCTCTGTAATATCCAAATCTGTTTCTGAGACGTACGTTGTGTCTTGAGCATTACCGCCGTCTGCGGACTCGCCCTTCGTCGCCAGCTTTGCTGTCTTCTTTGAAGTGGAAGGCCTGTCTGTTGTCCTCCCGGTGGCGTCTACTGTCTTGTCTTCAATCTATGTGGGAGGGGAGCAAACAGTCATTTTACACAGTGCTTTCATGCATTTTACATCCAGTGGAAAAAAGTGATTTAAAAGTGTTTTTTGCTTACTTTGTTGAGACACACAATTAGTCTACATGCAGGTTTACAAGTGCATCTCCGACAACATTTTGGTTTATGTGTAATGAGTCTCAAATGTATTATATAGTCACTTTAATTGGTGAAAAAAGATTTTGGAGCTATACTAGTACTATAAGAAGACCAAAGGTATTGAGAATATACTTGGAAAAATAATACAATAACACTGAATAATACAATCTCAAGTTTCTTTTATATATATATATACTGTATATGTACTTCGTACAAAAAGTAAGGAAATTTGTGTTTGGTCAATTATTTCTTTGTTGTAACAATGCTTCTTGGCAATAAATCTTATACTGTTGGAAAGCCTGTTTATTTCCCTTTTAAATGGTGCCACCTTTGTTTGAGTTGAGTATGTGGGTTGCATCCATTGAAAACTTGCCAAGTCTTCTCTGCCAATTCTTGGACATTCAGCAGCATGTGGAAGAACCATCCACAGCCACAGCAGCCTGGCACCTCCTCCTGCTGCTGCGCAACCAGTTTGGTCACACACTGCTGGGGATGGCGTCCCGCTGCAGGTGCCAGGCTGCTCATCCCAAAAATGTTCCTTACTTTTTGTGCTAAGTTTATATATATGTTTCAGTTAGTTCTTGGGAGTATTCTTTTTACTGTACGTTGCAGTTTTTCCCAACATTTTACTGCCTTAAGAACACAAGTACTTTATCCCTTCATTAACACCACTAGTTATTTTTAAAATGTGTTAATTTCTTGTAACTTTCAAACTAGATATATTATTATTCACTACATAAATTACATCTTTCTAGTTGTTAATGTTTAGGTCAGTTTGGTCAAATTAATAAAAATGCACTGCGCCTCATCCTTTTCCAATCAAGTAGTTTCAACATCCAACTGAGGTACCCATGGCAGCGTCTACGGACAGGACAACTAGGGAATCAGCGCCACCTTGTGGTCCAAGAGGAGAACCTCGTCCCCGCAGGCGGTGCTGGTGAGAAGCGTCACGGCCGCTTCTACCAGCTCTTTCTCGTTCATGCAGTAGAAAGCAGCCCTGAAACACACCAGTGCGCACGCATTAGTCAAACAGCTGATGGACGTTCAACTGAATCAAAGAAAATGAGGTGTGAGGTTGTTTTCTGCGGGAGCAACCTGGCAGTTTTCCGTTTTCTCCTGCTTTTCGGCAGCTGCTTCTCCCTCACTTTCGCTGCCTTCTTCGCCATCCAGGACGGCAGCGACCGAGGCCTCGCCGACATATTGGTTCGCTGTTTTGCAGAATTTGCTAAGAAGTTACAGGGAAACACATTAGATCGACTGCCCTGACTGGGAAACACCACGGACGTGTAAAGACCGTCCAGACCGAGGCCGCCATGTGGTCAGTCACGTGACCAGGCTTGCTGACTGGTCTTTGGCGCCATCCACTGGAGGAAGGCAATTAATGCACCACAAGAATATGAAAGTACAGCACTAAGTCTTTGTTTTCAATAAACGGATGAATTCTTTTTAACACTCAGCTGACATCAGATATAGCGCCAGAGATACATATCAAAGATACGACATTTAACCGTACACTCTGTACTGAATTTATAACACCAGTGGGTGACATTCTATAAACTGGGTTAATCTCTCTCCATTATAATGGGTCTGTAGGCGTGAAGAGGAAAATGTATCATTATTATTGAGATCCCAGATTATTTTGTTATTGAACCTGCACGCTCAGATTTATTTCCTTGGTGCATGTCTGTTCATGTGTTGATATTAAACAAAACAAAAGGTAGTTTTGTGTAAGGGGCACGCGCTATAAACTCAAGTTTGAAAGTCGAACTATGATTCCCAAATCTCTCTCTTTATATATATATATCTTCCACCACTTCGTTTTACAACATATTTACTATGGAAACACAAACACAGTGCACAGTTTGAGGTACACCCTGAAGCACTGACAGGTTCCTTGCTCTGGCCAACAGTGGCTCATGCTTGCTCACCCTGTCTCGTGTCAGTTTTCCTCAACTATCTGTCCTTTATCACCCTCCTTCAATCGTGCAGTCAGTGCAGCTCTCACTTTCTGTCACTTTGTACCCAAAGCTGCCGTCTCACACTCAGGCCTTTTAATCATGTCTCTAAAGCCCCATCCTGCTAGTGCTTAGGGCTTGATTGCAGATACCAGCTTTGTTTATATGACTAAATTAAAAAGTAGAGGGAAAAGGGGAAGGGGAGAAAAAAACAATCTCAGAGCAGAGAGCATGTTAACAGCAAGACGCACGCACACTTTCCCTAAAGCTCTGAAGTTCAGCGCATTTTAGGAACGACACGTAATCAGAGGGATGAGCTGGTATCAAGCAGGCAAAAATGCTCAAAATCTCCTGCCATGTTATTAATATTTACAGCAGATGTCTGCAGAGCCTGTTTTGAAAATAACTCTATTACTGGTCTACATTTAGCCAGTCCTGTAGTGTATTTTCTTTATTTTACTCTGTAACACCAGTGGGAAACTGAAAATTCCACTACTTACTAGACAAGAATGAACTGGTTTCCAGTGAAACACACCCATGCTTCCCCTGGAATACTATATCATATCCATCTACTTGTTTTTTTGTCACGAAAAACCTAAATAAAAATGGAATATTCATCATTCTTGTGAAAACACTGTGACTAATTCAAAATTCAGGATTTCTACATTCAGAAAAGAGTTTGAAGACCCTGAAATGTTACAGGACTCCTCCTCCTCCAGGCTTTGTGCCAGGTCTCAAGATCAGGCTGTGCTAAGAAGATTTCTGTTTGCTAATGGGGGGAAGCTTGTCACTGCTCGACGTGTTGCCGAATTATTGGGTCAAACATGCCCAGAGTGTCCAGTAAACATGGTAGTACCAGCGCCAGCCTTATTCTTTAAAAACAATATTCAGAAGTGCAAAAACACATGAAATCCCAGTTTGATGTAAAGGTGGGGAGCTGCTTGCGGAGAAAGCAGGCTAGATTGGAGCTGGTCTGGAAACTACAGTGAGGGTTTCTTTTTTGCCTTGTGTAATCCACATCATCTCTGATTTCACTCTTCACATCTTCTTCTTCCTCTGAAGGCCCTGACTGTAAGGACCACAATAATCTTCTGGTTGTCTTCCCAGGCTTAACCCTGCTTTGAGTAAGGGTTATTACCATTGGCCATCTGTTCTAGAAACACCCCTTGTTATTGGCCATATGGCGTGAGAGAGAGCAAGATTTAGGAGGCGCAGAATGTGTCAGCTGAACGGAAATATATGGTCACAACCGTCAACCTTCTGTTAAACCTCGGTTGGTAGAGAACATCCACTTAATAGTTCAAAAGTGCTGTGAACGTTTTTTGTTTTTTTTCTCCGATTGAGCAGTGCCCCAAAAAACCATCCCATCAACATCCTTTAAGCCCCTGTGGTTACTTCATTTTTGGTTAACGTCATGTTATTGAAAAGGAAATTCTTTCTCAAACAAATTCCCGGGTGACACATTTGAGTATAAAAAAAAAAAAAGAGTTCCTCTCAAGATAATACATTTCATCAGGATGCAGGCAGTTTAACCTCACGAGGGCCAAAAGACTGGAGGAACAAAGGGAAGTAAATAGTTTTGCATCCAAGTTGCGTAACACTGAAGCTTAGAAAGTTGCAGGTTGGTTGTTTACGCGTGATTGAGCTCACACACGAGAAAAGATTGGTTCTAAATTACCTGGAGCACTGTGATGATAAAACAAACATTGTGTTTCTTTTATTTTTTTTTCCTCCGCTGGTACAGAAACGTGTCCCTCCCTGTGGGTGTGCTCTCTTCAGGAAAGACCCTTTCCTGGTATTTCTTTAACACCGGATGCGTTTTCCATTCTTGTTGTTTTCCTGAGATTTCTCTAGCGAGTTGTCTTTTCTGTCTCAGTGGCATCTGTTGTCACCGATCACAGATAAGAATGTTTAGTTGCAGAATGATAACCCGTATGTCTAAATCTCGGGATGAACCCTAAGCTGACTGTTATGTCATCATCTATGCAGACGATTACATTAAGTGTTATCTTTGATGAGCCGTCTTTGTTATCGTAAAGGGGGAAAAAGGAAGGAAGCACATTAAGCTGTTGGTAAACTCAAAAGGCTTTCTGTGCTTCACTGACCTCAAGTGGGGGATTTAGTGCAGCCCACTCTGAATGAGTACTAACTGAGCTACAGCTGTTAAGGCAATAAAATTTGTCCTGTTTTTTAAAAAAAAAGGGAAACACACAGTAGGTGATGATAAATGAGAAGTCAGAGGGACGCTGCGAACTGTTCCACTCTTTTAAAGTTGGGACATGTAGGTCGGCCTTGGTGCTTCCTCGTCAACTGTCATAGGCCAAATCCTCAGGGATTTCCTGCCAATCACAACCTCATGGTAGCGTCTTGATTACTTTTCCTCGGAGGTTGATAAAAGGGCTTTTCGTGTAAATTCTTCAATCTGTTGTGTTGTACCACACTGAACAGATCAAGCAACCACTGGTCTGGGTTCACAGCAAGTCCACTTTCTTATTAGTACTAATGTGCTTGGAAACAGTTTACGTTCGAACGTCTTAACCCCATTGTTGCACGGGTAAATCCAGACCTCAGAGACGACCCCTTTCTTGAGGGCTCTTTTTTTAACGGCAGGCAGGCTGACGCATGCAAGGCGTACATGCATGAGCGCTTTCACGGTGAGGAAAGACAGGGTAGAGGGAGTGAAAGTTGTTTTCACCTGGCTCACTCAGCCGTGCACTCTGCCAAATTAAACATGTTCATTCCATCCTTAAGCACGGCGTAATGAGACAGACCACTTGCCTGATTGAGACACCAATCAAAATGCTAATGACTGTCCCGGTGCTGTAAAATAAGCGGAACGGTTCAGGGTTCATCGTCTTCCTTCACTTCTGTTCTCTCTCTGCCTTCCTTTTAGGCGTCATTGGCCAAAAACGGTGGTGACATTCCCAACATTTCTTCTGGATAACACACAAGTCTAATCAGGGAAGTGACTTGACTTGATTTGATTTAACCCACTGAGGAATGACACATGCAAAATGTGCCAAGTTTAGGTCTTTGTCTAACATAAAAAGAACCTCAATCAGCGTTCTGAAATCTTCCAACTGGTTAACATCAACACAGACACTGGTGCCTTATGTAGTATTGAATGTGTTCTCCACCATGGTGGACAATTAAGTTTATTCATTTCAATTTAATTCAATCTCAAAAGCCAGAATTAAAGTTTTTGTGACATTTATCAAAATAGCATCCTCATGCTACTCAGTGAAACTGGTTCAACTGGTTTTTAGATGTAGACCATAAGAGTCCAGTTTGGATGCTCAGATAAGGGTTCATAAGGGTTCTTGCACAGCCATTTTAGCATGTCCGTCTCCTCGTTTTTGCTTTTTGTTGTGTATGTATTTGTTGATAATGGTGGAAGAGCAACTTTTCCTGCTGGGATGTTTGCCATTGTATCACCCTTTCACCGTCTACGGGGACGTGTGCAAGCATCTACTTCTGTAGAAAGGCCTGTAGGAATGACCTTCTATGAAAGAATTGCCATCAGCTAAAGCTTTACTGTTGGGCTCGAATAACTTTAAACTTATGAACCTATGAACTTTATGAAAAACAAACCACAGAGCCATCTCAAGGGCTCTGTGGCTGTCTTATTGCAGAGCTGATTTTGGACATTATGGACATTGACTCCGGTCAGAGAATCAGAGAAGGGGCGAACTGTTTATTTGACTTGTTCACTATTTCCTAGGTACAGTTGTTTGTAAGTTATAATAGCTATGTAAGTTATTGTTTTGCAGTGACACTCATTTATACGTTGGATCATGACTTTCTGTCTTTAAGATCTGTCTCAGATGTCTTTTATGTTACATAAAGGACTTAATTCATCGTCTAAGAAATTCACAGGTCACAACAGCACCATAGAAATTTCACTCTTTATCTTTTATACAGGAATGAGAGTTAGCAAAACAATCTCACTTAAAAGACAACTTCAGCTTTTTAAACACGGCGAGAAGTTTTGACCGTTTTCTGCAAAGCTTTTGTTTAATTTAAGTAGCGCGTACAAAACATTCCTTGAATGCTCTTCTCTCTGAGCGTGTTCAGTGGGTCACCCAGCCAGAGCCAACACAGTGCACTGAAGACTGTTTTTGTAATAAAAACAAACAAAAGACAAAAAAAACAAAACCAAAACATGGCTTTGGTCACTTGTACAGTTGAAGCAAATTTAAGACCTCAAGGACACCACCTGTTAAAAATGCTTTCACAACATCACATCAATGTACTGGGGTTTAAAAAGAATGACAGTATTCCCATCCGCTGCTAACACAAAAGCCTTCAGGTAGACATTGTGGGGACATTTCATCTTTCGTCCCGCTTTGATCCCTGTCCCTGTCAAACCCTCTAAAACCTCTGCTCTCTACGTCTTTGATTGCCTGAGAAGAAAAGAGGCAAGACACCATGTCAGTTGCTATGGCAACAGATGCAGATGGTAACCCCTTTCAGGTCTCAGTATACAAAGGTTTGCATGTGCCAGTCTGCTAGTTTGCATGTGTGCAAACTGAATTAGGGACGGAGGGACGGAGAGTAACAAATAGCGATATCTGACAAATGTGGCATCTGTTGGCGTGTTCACACGCAGCCTGTCACTCTGCACCTTCTCACTTCAGTTCATATGTCACACAGACCTGAAAATAAATGATTCATGTCTCCCACACATTTTCATCTTATCGTCCTGCATAAAGGAATAGTGTGGTTTTAAGGCCCGGATGATCCAACGTTATGGTGGTGCACATTTTGCAGGTGAGCGGGTTTGTCTCCCGCTGAACTGAATTACCCTGAGGATAATCCTGCGGAAGAAAAACTGGTCTCACCTCACTGAATAATGATGGCCCCCTGTCCTTCTAATAGGATGTATCGTTCTGTGCTCTGCTGCTGTGTATCTTCTGTCTTCTTTCAGAAATTTTATGTGAGGAACCGAAGCAAAGACACAGGAAGAAGAAGAAGAAGAAGAACAAGAACAAGAACAAGAAGAAGAAAGTACTCTAAAAACATTTTCCGTAAATTAACTTCTACTTTTTTTTTTCAATCGGACAAGAAGGTTATGTTTCCACCCCTAGATTATTAGCGGGATTACACAAAAACTAATGGATGGATTTCAACAAAATGTGGTGGGAGAATGAGGAGGGACCAGTGAAGGACACATAATGGATAAAGTGATCGATGCTGGAATTTTAATTTAAAGTAGAAATTTGGTATTTTTCAACCAAAAAGTACATATTTATTTTAAAATAACTCTAGTTCGGTCGTTAGGACCGTTTAGCTGCAACGGCACAGGTCAAGTCAAACATCAGAAACAAACTGCTTTGTTTTTGACACTTTTGTATCTGTTTGTTTTTCTTTTTCCTGTCTCCACTCCCTGTCACTGAAGGTGCCTGAGACACAACCAGTCGACTGCTGAATGGAACTGTTTGAAACGCCTGCTGTCATAGTTCATATGTCATGATTCTTACACACTAAAACAGCCTACAGATACACAGGCCTAAGACTAGTGTGGAAGACAGGAACGGACCTTGGATATCAGGATTTATCACTCATTACAGAGGAACCTGTCGAAGTGTGAGTCTCTCTGGCCGCCGGCAGCAACTTGTCTGCTTCTGTGGGCCGAGCTGCTGATTTAAAGCAATTACAATCAGCTGGAGAGGCGTAAATACGCCTGCGGACGGGGTGACAGGTTCTGTGGTTAAAAGGCAACACATCAAAGGAAAGTGTCCATCCCACCAATGCTTCCTTTTTCCTCTCTCTCTGCAAGCCTGGCCACCTTTGTAAGGTTTGAGCATCATGTATCCTTGCAACACATGGGGAAAGAGGACAGGGAATGTGACCTGCTCTCTGCGCTGATTAAGGTGGAGCCTTTTTGGAACTGATGTGCTGATTGGGTTTGACTGCAGGACACTTGCCAAGCGTGAGTTTATTGAACTTGAAAAGGGGTATTCCTCAATTACCACGCGCATGCGCAGTGAGCTGCCCCCCCCCCTCAACCCGCAGACAGGCGGTCGATCCGCGCATGCGAAGGGACGGAGCGCTCTTCTCCTGCGCTGGTGTCACACACATCAGCTCTTCGCCATGAAGTTCACACCGGAGCTCCTCTCTTCCCGACCCACCCGGATTAAGACCCAAAGGTGATGTTTTTTTGTCAGTCAAAACCTCGAACAGGCGCCACGGGGACCCCGGAGGGGATGTGAGGGACACACAAATTGGTCAAGTTTGGAATCGGACCAAAGATGCGCGGAGGTGAGTGCGATCATCCACGTTTTTTGTTGTCTTTCTCTGTCTGTATTTAGTAAGTTTCTAATCTTTGGTCCTCTTTATCATAAAGTGCTGCCTCCTTGGCACGCATTTATCTAGCCTGTACCCACAAAACCTCTAATATTTCCAGCTGCAGCTTGTTTTTATGATTCTCCAGAAGAAAACCAATGTTGTCCAGTCTCCTGCTTCTTGTTACACTCACTGTTTAACCACAAGCTGGTTTAAATTGACGGTGCTGAAGGAACAGCTCCGCATTTAGGCTCTCTATGCACTGTTAGAAAACTAAAGAGGAAATTCTGAAGTTTTTCCATCCCTCGGATGTCGGTGTGGGCTCAGTGCCTAGAAAGGAGGATATGCTTCCCCAGTTCCTCCTCCTCAAGCACACAGAACAGGCTGGTGTGATGCGTGTGGAAGTGGATCAGTGGGACAGAGAACCCTGCTGATGCACAGAGGTCTTCTTTGGACTGCTCTCTGGATGCCTGGTTTCAGATCCTTCATAGAAATGACACCTTTTACCATTTCGTAAAATCAGTCTGAGCCAGGCTTTAGTAAAAAAAATACATATATGTAATTTGGCGGCTGTGAGTGGACATTCATAGGAACATGCCCCTTTGGTGAGAGCTCCACACGAAATTTTAGTGGCCCCTTGCCCTTAAATTTTACGCTCTATTTAGGTCAGTTTTTGGAATGGACACAAACGGGACACTAGATTTGATTCACACAGTTACATTTTGGTATCCTTACTCAACATCAACTCCTACTGTACACCGTCATCAACTTAGTTACATGTTAACCACAGGAAATAAAGGGATAAGCAGGATATAAAAATAGGTGGAAGTCAAGGAACCAGAGGGTGGAAGCAACGAGTCCTTATTCTTTCCATGTCAAGCTTTTTGTACTCGCCACCCCCGGCCTGTTGTATACATTCTGGGATTCATCCGAGTGCACAGAGACACAGCACACATACACACACACACACACACACACACACACACACACACACACACACACACACACACACAAAGTTTCTGTATTTAGTGTTTTGCAGGAAAATAAAGTACACATGGACTGAAACCCCATACAGATATGTATTAAGAGACATATGTAACATACATCTTACATATGAGGTTATAATAGGGTTATTTGCTGGATATATTAAGATGAACATTTCTAACATTTATGAAATATTCATAGTCAGGCACACACAGACAGACAAATCCAGCTGAACTCTCTCCTTCCTATATTACTTAAGTGTATCCTTCCTCACGTACTGTCGCCTCCTTTCACAGTCTGGATATTTCTACTATTCATTGAGGAAGGATTTGGCCTGGCACGGAGGACTAAAGGTGAGATTTATGCACTCCATTGACTGAGAGACAGTATTCAATCAAGACACGTGTTCTCAGCTAATTAGGGAGAAGTGACAGTTAGTAACACCGTGAACTGCAGTGATTCTTCATTGCTCGGCCATCACATTTTTACAGATGGAGGCGCGGGAGCGAAAGGGGTTAAACCCTCTGAGGGGCCACAGCGTCCGTCTCACTGTGGGAACTGGCTGCGACATGCAGATGGTGGCAGCTTCAGCTCACCAAACTACCCACAAACGTACCCCCCCAACAAGGAGTGCCTGTATGTCCTGGAAGGTAACTGACGACATGCACCCAAGTTGTGAATGTTGCAAGTCTTTGTTATTACAATTAGGACCAGTTTTCTCATGAGATCTAGTGAAAATAACGGTCAAGCATTTAGTCTGTTGTTTGTTGATATCGTCTCCTCCATCAACATTGCTCGTGATAACTTGGATATATTTAAGGATTTTGAACTGTATTCTTCTTTTTAGAAGTTGTCTTCAAAGTACAAACAAGCTGGTAGGACAAGACAGACTTTTGTCATAGTGCATTCCTCATTATAGTGCACGCCAAAGAACACCTCAAAGTTTGTTGTCCATTTGTTTTGGTTTTCCTTTAATTGCTGCTGGAGCCCCTAGAACACTGAATGCTTTTAAAAACATCAACACCACTAAGGAAAAGTGGCAATAAGAATATTTTCACTGCGCTGTCCCTTTTGTAGCAGAACTGTGTCACCTCTGTGGCTGTAGATGTGACTCAGCGCTCTGCTTCCCTCAGCGCTGCCCCGTCAGAGGATCGAGCTGCTGTTCGATGAGCGATTCTACATCGAGGCCTCGTTCGAGTGTCGCTTTGACCACATCGAGGTGCGCGACGGGCCCTTCAGTTTCTCGCCGCTCATCAACCGCTTCTGTGGCTCCGCCAGCCCCGGACTGGTCCTCTCCAGCGGACGCTTTATGTGGATCCGCTTTTTCAGCGACGATGAGCTGGAGGGGATTGGCTTCCAGGTCCGCTACAGCTTCACTGCAGGTGATTAAAACCAGCGCGGGACGGTTTATTGATGGTTCCCAACATACCATCCTAGTAGTCACTGAATGTTCGCTAATTCTGCTCAGATAAAGATCAAATGTCTCTCTGTCCCCCCCCAAGACCCTGAATTTCACCTGCATGTGGGAGGTCTCTTAAACCCCATCCCAGGTAATGCAACCACACAGCTCAGCCTGTTTCAGTTGCAGACATTTGATGCAAAGCTTCCTTTCACCATCACTGCTAATCTCCTTTTATCTGCCTCTGTACTGTCGCTGTCTGTGGGTCAGATTGTCAGTTTGAGCTGTCCGGAGCTGACGGACTGATCCGCTCCAGTCAGGTGGAGGAGGAGAATAAAGTAAAGCCGGACCAGGCGGTGGACTGCATCTGGACTATCCGAGCCCCAACAAACAACAGGGTCTCTCATGTCTTCCAGTTGTATTTTAAGAGAAAAAAACAGAATAACCTCAACTTCCCTCTTCATTTACATTAATGATATCAGGATGCTCATAGAAAGAAAAGCGTGCTGAAAACCAAAGTTGTAGTATGTTGGAAAAGGTGGAGGAGGGAAGTAAAAAATGCTCGTCTACAAAATTAAGTTGAGGAGAGGGGAAGTGATGCGTTGGGTTCAGACGGCAGAGTGGGTGAAATGATGAGACGCCAGCCTGTAGTATGGTTTAGCCTCAACATCTGTTGTGATTTGTTTGTACCATAGCCTTCAAATCATGTGGATTTTAACTTTATATGATGAAAGCCCCCAGACAAATGTGCCTTATGCCCTTTGTTATCAAACATTCACTGAGATTCAGCCTGCAGCTCAACACATGTTCACATAACGTTTGCATCGATGATCCAACATAAGCACGCTGGAATCGTTTTTTTATTTGATCCTGCGCACATTCCGTCCAACGAGGCAGGTGTTTACGTAGCAAAGCAACATACCTTGAACTGCGAGAAGCAAATGTGAAATAAATTCCTCCTCGCTGCTTTTTCCAGATTTACCTGCGATTCTTGGAATACCAGATGGAAAACTCAAATGAATGTAAGAAGAATTTTGTGGCTGTTTATGATGGCAGTAATGCCATAGAGGACCTCAAGGTAATGCAATTTATAATATGCGTGATATATAATACCGTATGTTTTTTTTCTGATCTTTGTTTATTACTCAATATTTTGCTTTCTGTCCTGTATTCTGAATTATTTCTTCTGCCGTTTAACAAGGCTTATCTTCTCTTTCCCCACGCATGTTGATAATATGAGTCATGCAAATAAGGCAACTGTTCTACAGACCTTGGCATCAGTGAGACAACACATCCAGCACTATAAAAGAATATGATGTGTGGTTTCTTTGCAGGCCAAGTTTTGTAGTACAGTAGCTAATGACATCATGCTGGACACCGGCGTGGGCGTTGTGAGGATGTGGGCAGATGAGACAAGCCGTCTCAGCCGCTTCCGGATGCTGTTCACTTCTTTTGCAGACCGTGAGTTTCTCCCTGAGATCATCCTGGACCTCTGTCATTTTACATTTGCTTCCTTTTGTTTTGTTTCTGCAGCTGTGACAGGGCAGGGACAGTACTGTAACAGCGACCTCCTGTGGTTATTCTTCAAAACTGCAGCCGCTTTGTCTTGTTGCAGCCATTGAGAATTGATTCAATTAAATGATGCATTAAATTATTAGAGACATGCTGGGTGTCTTCACCTATATTTTTGAAATAAGACACGTGGCATTTCTTTAATTCAACAATCACTTTTCATAGCTTTAAAACCTCTGTTTTATTTATATTGTGCCAATTAACAACAAAAGTCATCTCTCACTTAACATTTGGAGCAGGTCTACACCAAATTATTTTATTGTTCCTAAATTTAGTTAAAGCAAGGACACTGACAATGTACAACACTGGCCGAGAAAAACTTCCATTTAAGAAGGCAAAAACCTGAGAGCAGAGCCCGGTTCTCAGTGGGTGGCCATCTGCCTTGATCGGTTGGGTTTGTAAAGAGAGGGAGAGACCGACAGAAAGAGTGAGAGAGAGAGTAAGAAGGACTATTAATCCTAATAATAAAAGACATAAGGGAGGGCAACGGCAGTAGGGTCAACCTGAATATGAAAGGTCAATATGAATAAGAGAAGGAGGACGGAGGAACTCAGTGCATCATGGGAAGTCCATCAGCATTTTAACCCATAACAGCATAGCTAGAGAGCCTGCCTAAAAGAGCCCCAACTATAGACTTTATCAAAAAGAAATAACTCTATTCTTAGCGTGTGAAAGTTTGTGCCCCCAGACCAAGACTGGAAGATGGTTCCACATGGGGAAAAAAAGAATTTCCACTTACTGTTTTGCCTCACTACACCTGTGCTTGTATTTCAGCACCCTGCACTGGCAGCACATTCTTTTGCCACAGCAACATGTGCATCAACACTTCTTTGGTGTGCAATGGCATTCAAAACTGTGTCTTTCCCTGGGATGAAAGCAACTGCAAAGGTACTCTGCTGTGCCGTGTTGGCTTGTAATGATTTGTGTCATGTTTTGTAATATGACGCATGCCGTGTCTGGCTCTGTTTTTGTCACATTGAGCCTCCTTGAAAGCCTGCAGCTATATAATGCTACAAGATACTTGTGACAGGACACCCACCCATCCCTTCTTCTTTTCGCCTTGTTTCTCAAATGTTCCAACACGTCCTTTATGTAATTTTTCACCCTGACACCATAGTTCAGTGCATATTGGTAAATGCTGATCAGTGCAGACTATCCCTACAAAATTACCTCTTGGCAGGTCATTGATAAGATCATCATCTTCAATGGCTCTTTGGCTGGAAGACCTTCAAGGCCCACTACCAGTTTATTGGCACCTTAGCTGGTTTGAATGGCTTTAAATCACGTCTTTGGCTTTCAGTGAACTCTTTAAATTGTTCCTGGAAACCAAATATCCAGACTGTCTTGATGCAGGGTGGCAACAATTAAATGACTGTACTTTCACTGCCTCTAAATATTCTCATATTTTATCTCTGTCACTCGCTTCATCTTGATCATCCAGAAAAAAGGAGTAAAGGTATTTTTCACCAGATCACAAAGACTCATGGGACGGTGATCTGCGTGTCTACAGGAGTGGTGCTTCTGCTCCTCATCGTCTCTGTCCTGGTGCAAGTCAAACAGCCACGAAAAAAGGTATTCAAGACAAGTAACAATAAGAAATATGTAGTATCATGTTAGAGTAGAAAAATCTAATTAATTAAATGTGCGTATTCCTAATTTGAAGGTGTTAGTACGTAAGAATAACCTGTTCCAGCGGGGCGACCTCCGGGAGGTGTTTGACCCTCCACATTACGAACTCTTTGCCCTCAGAAACAAGGTCAGCTTGAGTACTTTGATATTATTATGAACTATACTTTTAAAATCACAAATGTAACAACATTTCCTTCTTTAGGAAATGTCTGGGGACCTTGGGGAATTATCAGAGGAACTCCAGTCTCTGCCGGCACTCAGAAGATCCTCATCGGGTTCGAGATGCATTCATGAACACCACTGTGGCTCCCAGGCTTCTGTCAACTCACTCAAAGCCAGTAAAGGTGCACTTGGCATGGGTAGGGGATCCTTGGAGCTTCCTCCTTTCAGAGGGGACTTCCAGAGCATCTTACCTCCCATTGGCGACTTCAATAACAGCCTGCGGAAGAAGAGCTGGCCTAGTGTGAAACCAGGCCGAATGCAGGGCCATCACGGCATGGGAGATAGAGCACTGGGGCGGCAGGATAGAGTGATGGAAGAGGATGAAGAGGAGGAGGAGGATGGGAGGTATGGTGTGTATGTACGCAAAGCAGGAAGCCGGAGAGGGAACTTTGAAATGTTCCAGCAAAGATCCTTGTCCATGGATTTCTGAAGTTGGTTGGCATATTAAATCGTGCACAGAAATATTCAACCAATGCCACATTTTGTGGGCAGTGGATGTGTCTGTATGGCCTTCTTCACACTAAATTCTAAAGAGGTGATCCTTGATCTCTCTTTTGTTGCTCACCTCCTTGGCAGTGAGGTTGGGAAATGCACAGTCCATTAATGAGCACAGCCAACTCCACTTGGACATTGACAAAGCTGACAGGGAGTCGGTTGCTTGTCATCAGTGTTACAGTATGTGTGATGACAGATGATAATTCTGTGTATTGTTCCTGTTATCAATGTATTTTGTTAACTCCATTTTACTGTGGAGCAAATAGGTTTTACTGAAATGTGTTTTCAATCAGTGTTTAGGCAAGATGCTTTGTGAGGAAGAATGATTTCACTTTAAGTACTGGAAAAATCATCTCTTTTTATTTAATCTGTTATCACATGTATGAAAGAATAAAAAGGTGCACTTCTGCACCAGTGCTTTAGGAAAACTGTAATGTTACCTTTTTTGAGCTTTTGAACATTTCCAGGCAGCAGACTATTTCTCTGTGGGTCTGATGGTTGCCACACAGTTCACATATGCACTTGGTATATGTATTTGTATTTCTTTGGTGCTTTTCAAGTCTGCTGACTCCTCAATGTTCTTTGCAGCACTTGTCTCGTTCACCCTTTCATATTCATACACTGGTGGCAGGTAGCACCTTCCCACACACACCTTTGAAAGCAATTTTGGGTTTAGCATCTTGCACAGGTTATTTGACGGGCTGACTGTAGGGGTTGGGGATTGAACCACCGGTACTCTGATCAGACTGCTTAACCTCCTGAAACACGCAGTAAAACACGTCAACCCATGATGTAGTTTTGCTACTCTATCCAGAGAAAGCATAGGTGAATAACTCCAGGGGTTGTTCAGTGCACACAGCGTCTTGGCTGAAGAATGACAACGACTCCAGAAAGGAATGCGCAAGAGGCTCGTCAGAGTCCAACACCAAGGTCTCAAGCATTGGGTCCCATTGGGGTGAGGAGACTCACGGCTGTTACCGAATCCCTCCTGACAGGAGTAAGTGGCTACTGCATGCACCTCAACGGAGGCCTGAGACAGCAGCCAGTCTAAAGGCCTGTACGCACCAAGTTGACGGTCTACTGTCAGGAGCGTCCGGGAATGTCAGTCACCCCCATCTGTTTGGCGTTTACTGCACTAAGCATTGTGCTAATCTGTCAAAGGGAATTTTGCTTCCCTTTCCCAGCCGTGCTGCCTCAAAGCACTGCCAAATGTCAGGGAGTGTTGGTGACACAAAACCCACTAACAAGACAAAAGCTGCTTGTTAGCTTTGGGATATGCCACAGGAACAGCAGGAGCCCCACACGATCAGACACTACGGTCATCACCAGCAGAATATCTCAGCGGACTGAGGTGAGTGCGGCACTTCCTGATGAAGCTGAGGTGGCAGACACCGATGATATGTTGTCATTAACTTAGTGCGGTGAAGCTTCAGCCAGGGTGACGAAAGGCAGCCTCATGGAATACTGATACTGATAGGTAACAGGAAAATATTACCCATATTATTCCAGTAGAGGGCAGACCTAACTGAGCTACAAAAACCATGATGTACTGGTGAACTCAAGACAATGCCATGCTGTTCCTAGCTAGCTAATGTTAACTGCTTAAAGTTGGAAGATTGATCACTTGATGTCATGGTATTATCAGTTGAAATTCATTAGTCCTTCCTGTAAACACATTTCCTTTATGGGAAGGTACCATGAATGTATTGTATGTAAATTGAATTTTTATGATTGTGCTTATAATGGTACACCCAGCCTGCATGGGCTTACAACACAACACTGGTTACCACCTATCACCTCAGGTGTTCATATCTTCCCTAAATTAGGCAGAAACTCACTTTTTACTGCCACGTGGGATCAAAAAATAAATACATAATAACAAAACAAAACTGTCTCTTACTCTTCTCCAGACTTTGGAAAAGTGTTAGAAAGCTCAAACACAACAAAAATAAAACAGCCATTCCAATTTATTTTCATTTGAACGCCTGAATATATCAGAGTACTGCTGAGAATTTCAAGGAACAATACTGTATCTACTTGTCATCATATATAGTATAATACAAAAGGAAATACAGAAGGACTCATTTTTCACCCAAATTGCACAATTCAAAAAGTCTATTTCCTCAGGAATATCAGATGTCAACCAAATACTAGACTTCTAGATGTAGACAAACAAGGTTTAGCAAGTAATTGATTGGATTTTGGTGAAAGAATAAAAATCAAATACATTTTGTGGGATGTTCATTTTAGGCTAGTTGCTTCCATATTATTGTGTTAGTTGCACTATATTTAGTGATGGAATGTTTTTAAATACAGTTTCGTGGTGCTTGTACTTTTCTTGAGTGTTTCCATATTTTGATACCTAAAATTTCACCTCTGTTAAAACTTCTGATGAAAATGATAGACCTTTACTCTTCTACGTGTATTTAACAGCCTAGTTACTCTGTATTTACGTTGCAAATTAAATGCTGCACCAGAGCCAAAGTAGCACATTTTTAAATACATTTGTTTTTATTTGTAAATCCGTGGTTGAGACTTGTTCTGTTTTGTATTTTCCATAAGACCCAGTCACAGGAGCCCAGTGCAACATGACTGGATCATTTGCTGATCATTTGATCCCCACAAATACAGTCCAGATAACCAAAAAACGGAAAAATTAGAGAGTGACTAATGTATTCAGATTTACATTGTAACCAGTAATGAGATGTTTAATATTAATTTAATAGAGTCATTATAATTAAAATGTAGTGAAGGCAAAATAAAAGTTGCAAATATTCAGAAAGTTCAAGTACATATTTTCTAAGTAATTGTTCTTCACAACACTGTATACAGTATATGTACATTTGACCCTACTTGTACTTTTTATACTTGAATACATTTAGTGTCATACTACTTACTTTTGACAGCATAAGTGCATTTAATGTTTAACCCTTCCACATTTTACCCAATTAGTTTTCGTGTGACTTTAACCACAGTAACTTCTCAACATGTACGAGTCAAATATGAGTTTAAGGTTGTTTTTTTTTGCAATAGTGATTATATGAAAAGGGGTATGATCTAAATAGCCCTCACACCAGGTGTCTCACACCTATCCTAAACTTTGCCACATAAAGTCCATTGCCAAAATATGTAGGTTTATTATGTAACCACTAAAAGCACCAAAATGTCTGCCACTGGCAAATCTATCCTGATCAAACTTGATTATTAGCAAGGTCCATATAATGAACGGTAACAATTTCGGAAACGTAACATTAAGAGAGCCATTAATTGATAAGCACTTAATTGAACTAATAAGGTTTTAATTCTCATTGTGTTCGGTTGGTTCAAACTACTGTGTCTACTTTACCAGAGAGCAGGGCAAGAAACATTTAGAAATCCAGAAAATCACCCTCACAGTTTAGTTAGCAGGTCCCTGGGTTTTATTCATCATATTCAGAATGTTCACTGGGCAGATAATTAATTGAGCAACTATGCATGCACACAGCCAAATACAAGAACATGCAGTGTGGTGGCCACAGTCTGGCACTTGTTTATCTTACCGAGTCCCATCATGACTCTTTGTGGTTTAGTAATGTTTGATACACTCAGCAATGATTATGATGAAGGATTGTCTCTGGTTGTCCACCTCATACAAAAAACTGAGCAATATCATAAATGGCTTGCTCTCTCATTCTTATTAGAAGGAACAGCGTTCGTCGAATCTTTCCCTGATTGAGTATTCACTGAGTGTGCTGGCTGCTTCAGCTACACTGTGGGGACACAGTCCCACTATTATCACACACACACAAAAGACTCTCTTGAACACATCAAACAACCGGTCGCTCCAAGGAAATTTAGGTAAATAAATGGAGGTGATGCAGGCTCCATCTGTGATAATGGCCCAGTTTATCATCCAGCAATGCCATCACGCTTTCCCTCAACTGAATTCATATTAAATGGAAGACACTGCTGTGCAGAACAAAACAAACAGGCAACAGAGGGACATATTTCAAACCTATCAGTCTGTTTTATTTTTGTCAGCATAGTACAACTGTTAGACTGTTTCAAGTCCTGTATTTTATAACTCTTACGTTTCATTTTGTGCACCAGTCTCACGTGGAGGTGATTGCGTGAACACTGCCCACGTACTGCCGAACATCAAATTTACTTTAGAGTACTTTAGATAAAGTAGTGGGTCAGCTGATCTTTCACATAAGCAGCAGCAAGTCAGCCTGCAGTCTGCCAATCATTAACAGAGTTCAGCTCTGAGTCATATACACATGTTTTTAACATGGCTTTTAGGATGCTATGAAATGAGAGTGAATGCATCTTTTCACCAGTGTTTGAGTCTGAACGACATAGCAAAGGTGCCACGTATGTGACTACAGTTCCACAAACAGTTTTTACAGTGTACCTCGAGAGTTGTGGCTGCGCAGAGACGAGACACAACAGAAGTTTGTGTTCCTTTGTTTTTCTGCAACCTCCCAATATTTATCACTGTTCCAACACATAAATATTCCTGAGTCTGAACACTTGGCCATAATAGGTGAAACTTGGTTCTGAAAAAATGTGATGACACCATAGTGTACAGTATAGTGTAAACATAAAACCTCTTTAGCTTTAAACCCAAAAAACAAGTACAAAATAAACATTTGGTTTAAATTAGCTTTACCGAACAATAAATATATGTGGCAAAAGAGTAAAGTAGAAATTGTACACCCTTATATCTACCTGTGACATCGACAGTGCCATAATAACATGCTCACTAGTACATAACTACAATGAAATTATCCAGAAGTAGTTTTTGTCGCAGTTGAGCTGCAGTGAAAAACAATGCATAAATTGCATTAATTTAACAGTTTCTTTAATCGTTTTGTTCTATTGCTCCTCATTCTCAGTCTCTACGTGTCAACAAATTTCTGTTTCGGTCTAAATTGCTGTGAGGTGTGCAGGAATAATCAGATTTATGGCAGCCAGTCGTCCTCAAGCCACCGACTTTTTGCGGCTGCACAGCAATGTCTCCAAAAGTGTTTAGACAGCAATTAAGATCAGTTCCTCAGTGACTCATCAAAGAAGGCCAGGTGGCCGTACGCCAGCAGGGGTGTGTTCTCTCCGAGAATGGCGTCCGTGAAGTTGCGCCGTCTCCAGGCGTAAACCATGCTGTTCAGGAAGCCTTGTAGGGACACAGTGGCGGCCTGAAACATACAAAAACAATAGTATAACCTGCTGCTCACACGTCAGAAGAAATCCAGCTTTTCTCATATTAAATCAGCCCTCTCAGGCTTACCTGGATCACATAAAGGAAAAACAGGTGGCGCTGTTCAATGTTTTTCCAGGATATAAAGTTCAACAGTAGAATGATGACGAGCACTACGGCAGGAGGACACACATCAACCTGACAGGTATTCACTGACGATGCAAAGTGTTGCATAGGTTTCAAATGTTCGTGTGTGTGTGTGTGTACCTGGTGCCCAGCAGAACAAAATGACCATCACCATATTTCTTGCTGTAGAAAACATGGATTTCAATCTCCTTCTTGATCGTGCGTCTCCTTCCACAGGAAAAAGCCCCTCCTGCCTGTGTCTTTTATACCATTTACCAACCTTATAGTAGATGACCTGAAACAAAGGAAAAAATATTGACTAGAGCCTGCTTATATGTTGTTAAAATAGTATTCAAGCCTTCAAATGGCTGGGTAAAAAAAAATCAGAACCGTTTTCACATCGATGCATTAAAAATATAACAATTGGTTTTAAAATACTATAGTGACTCACACAGCAGGACACCATCACTGGTATGATGATGAGGAAAACTAAAACTTTGATTAACCTGTCATGGATTTCCTCCTGCAAATTACAAGAACATCATGTTGCTACACAGCAATTGAAGGAAAAACATAAAGGACTTTGGATCCTTGGACAAAAGGAAGGTCTGAAAAATGAGTTTGAGTAGTTTGATACTCACAGCACCTGGGCAGGAATCGCATGAGAAGTGCAAAAACAGTATACAGCTGAGAGAACAAAAGAAAAAGCACAAGCGTTTAAAGTATAGAGGAACGGATGTGTTTAACTTATAGGACTTCTTTGACTGTGTGCTCACCTGGTGCAGTATTTAGTATCATTTTGAATGTACTCGCTCGATGACGGGTCACTGTTGGGAATCAGCAGAGCATCTTTAATGAAGGGTGTGAGCACATACAAAAAGTACGCCAAAATGGGGGTCAACCTGCGATATTAGACAAACAAATGCAGAATTAAAATACATTAAAGACGGGTCAGTTTATTCAGAGTACACTTAAAAGGATGCACCCACCACACAATAGCATAAACAGGTATGGGGACCATTGACTTTTTACTCTGATTCTGTAAAGACATGAAAACCTGGATTAGTCCTGACTCTTTCCGAACAATTTCTGATGTTCAAATGTAAGTGGGCAGCTCACCTGACCACCCTCATCTTCTGGGAGTCTCACTCTCCAGCCTTGAATTGCACTCATGGACGTCCATGCGTAGACCAAAACCAGCAGAGATGAAATCAGATAAAATGTCTAAAACAGAAGGGACAGACACACAGAGAGGGCGAGTAGCAGAGTCTGATCACTTATGACTCACTGCACACATTTGCACACAATAGGCTCACTTGGTCCAAAACATTTTTAAAAAATGACTATTTTAAAAGTCAGAATCATTGAACTTCAGACTTATGTACAGCCAGAGTTTGTTTTCATCTCATCCTTGTGAGAAATACCGTGAGAGTCTCATCCCAGGAGTTGAGTAACTGATATAGCTATTTTTGCTTTGATTAAACAGTGATCAAAATATTTCCCATTTCTGCGTGTTGAAAGAAATCAAGATTCTGGACTGAATGGAACTGACTAACACAATTGTTCCTACGTGACATTCTTTTCTTGTTTGTTTTATGCAAAGTCAATATCCACTAGTACTCTTTTCAAAACTCTACTGTGAAATATCATGAGAATCCAGGAAATTTCAGATTCAACTTGATGCAATTTAGAGGAGACAAGAACACGTTGAACAACAAAGCAGCCTGCTGTTCCACCCCTCAGTCTGGAACATTGTGCAGACATATCCACGCCATGTGAAAGAAAAAACACTTACTGCTTTGCTTTATAGCTACAATATAAGAGAACACGACGTTTTGAGTGTTTTTACTGCTACAATGATGCAGCACATTTCAGTGACAGTCCCGACTCCTGCACCGAGATACTGCGACAGCAAGTCAGTGATCTGATCGTAAACATTAAAAATGACCTCAGCTGGAAAGTACTAAAATCAAATTGGATGTGTTAATGTTCTCAACTTTCCCTTTCCGTCTATTCCTGTGAAAGAATATTCAAATTCTCCCCTTCCTCCATGAGAAAGCACTCACGTACATGGTTTAATTTGTAAGGCTAAAGGGTCTATCAGAGTAAAAGTACCTGTTGCTTCCCATTAAGATTTCATCAAGATTGATGATTGAGGTTGTCTGATATATCAAGTACCATCCGTACTTGATAGCACCCAACAAAAGGAAGCCATAAAAACAGATCTACAATGAAGTTTACTACTCAAGGCTGCCCTGGTATTAGCATTAATGGAAATATGTTGGTATGATCACTGTTTCTGTGCCAGTACTGTGTGCAGTTTATAAAAAACAACAACAAAAAAAAAACAGGAAAATTGTAGACTGTGTGTGGCTTGTTTTTGACGTTCTTTTCAGCAAGATATTATGTGTGTCTATGCTAGAATTGTATCAAAGCGTAAATGCAGGTCTGCTCACCAGCGACAGCGGCAGGCTGTACTGACAGATGGTTACAATGTGCTCGGTGCTGACTTTGTTCATGGCACTAGTGCACATCAGGATTACAGCAGCCAGGAGGTCTGCCAGGGCGAGCTGCAACAGGAGGGGTACCTGGTAACAAACACACACACACACAGACCGTAAAGAATGTTGCAAATACAAAAACGCTGTAAAGACGCAAACAAAACAGAAATCATTTTACACATAGCTTTTTGTTTCATTCAGTGCCACAACACTTGACAGTGAGCAGAGGTGTACAAGTACACCAGCGTCAACAAACTATCCAAAATAGAGACTCAGCGGCCACTTTATCATTAACATCGATATATTCTAATGCAATCCAGCACAACTGTTCTGCCTTTATAGGAAATAATGTTAAAGTTTGACTGGCACTAGTATTGATTTAATTCTAATTGAGGCTGTGGTTTAAGTGATGAACTGAACTACACTACAAAGTGTTTGTGATATTCTGTCCTGTCCTCAGGGATATTAGTGATATCAGGAACATGTCTCAATATAATGCATTACTGTACCATCAATAAATGCAATCTCAATTATAATCATCAAGTTGAACTGTTGGGAATTTTTAGTAAAATCTGAGCATTATTAGTTTCCTAAAGGTCAAATATATTGGAAGCATGCATTAGATTGCATAAGTGACTAATAATGTGGCCAGAGAGTGTAAATAAAAGAAATACAACCAACACTGGCTTAGACGATTATCAGGTATCAGGATTTGGTGGGGTTTATTTCAGCTTTTGTTGTAGGATTCTTGTGTGTGTGTGTGTAATTTCTGATTAAAGCTCTTACATATCCTGGGTGTAGTGGGGTACATAAGACATTTACCTCCGAAGTGGAGTGGAGTGGAAGTACAACGCTGCAGAAAACTGCACTACTGTACATAAGGAAAATACAATAACAGTTAGGGACCTATTACACTTAATTTTAACATTGAGTTTTTGTTCTAAATGGGTGTACATTTCAAATGCTGGTCTCCTTGATAACAATCATTATTGTTATCAGCCCTAATAAAATCATTTTGGTCACTCCTTACTACACAAAACACACATTAAACACAATATGAAGTAACGTAAATGCAGTTGCTACCAAAATCAAAGACACAGAGACAATCACGTATTAAACAGTTATTGTATGGAACTAACCTGTTCATTGAGCTGCTTCCATCTGACTATGGAAACCGCCAGAACAGATAAACTGCCAATCACACTGCAGGTAGTAAGAAATTGGATTCAGGTTCACAAAATTCTGCATTAATCTGACTCTGTGCATAATGTATTGGCAAAAGTCAATGTTGAGATGCTCAGTGGCTGTTTTCATTTCAGTAAAGAGAATATGTGCAATTACAATAATAAAAATAATAATAGTAATAATAACTGAAATTGTAAGAACACAGGAGGAATTCAGAGGGAAAATGTCCAGCCAACCTATATGACACCATGATTTCTAAGAAACCGCATGATTAGGTAAATCAAGCGTGAATGGGCAATAGCAGGCATATCACCTGGGAGTGAGTAACACCAAGTACTCAGTAATGAGAGCATCGATCTGAAAAACACATTTTAGGCTTGTTATCATATTACCACCCAACAATTCCCATGCAAAAACGCTGTTTTCATATTTCACCACTCAAGTCATGCACAGAAAAGTATTGCAGGATAGCCTACCTGGTCCCCATTTAGTGCACCTTGAAACGCCATGTTAAAAAAATAATATATGTAGCCAACAGTTTGAGCAAAGTTAAATGACCTGTCGCAACAACATGCCTGAGAACGAATATGTTCTCATATCAACCAAACTTCTATAAAAAAAAAAAAAAAGCTGCACGCTGTCATGCGCAGCTGTCTTGACTCCACCTGCTTTGACTGGGCAGTTAACAGGTTAGTGTCGCTGCGAGACGCCTGAATGGGACGCCTGGATTCCGCTGCTGGTCGGAGTGGGAAAATTTCACTTTATGACTAACAGCGGCTTCACACCAAATACCGGATGGCCATGTCTGCGTTACGGAGACATCTAGCGGTGAGTATGAGAACTCCACGCAATGGCGTATGATGAAAACGGTCTTTAAAACAGAAAGATTATGTGAAAGCTAGGTTGAAATTTGTGAGGGTATGTCGTGTTATAAGCTAAACACATACAACACATACAACAAAGATAAACAACAAAATGTACTGAAATCGTTATTGTAATACGACCCGTTGTGTCGTTGTGTGTTGATAAAGTTGTTTCAAACCGATGACGTCGCGGATTCCACGTTGGCCCGGACGTGGCACTCGGCAGCAGTCTTGCCTGTGTGGAAGTCAGAGTAATCGGGCCAGCCCAAAGAAATATCTGTCCCCGTTTCGCGGATTGAAACCTCCTCGTTTAGAAATGGGGCTCACCATCTCGTCGCTCTTCAGTAACTTGTTTGGCAAAAAACAAATGCGGATTTTGATGGGTGAGTGGACGCTGTGTTTGGCGAACGTCATTCGGGTGGCACGTTTTTTATTTGTTGTTGGGTTTTTTTTTTTTTTTTTTTTTTTTTTTTTTTTTT
>KV751345.1:7992974-8004440 GCA_001698575.1 Mola mola
CAGCTCCTCCAGCTGCAGCAGCAGCCAGGGCAGCAGCCTGTTGCTGTGATAGCAGCTCGCTGTCAGAGCTCTGCTTCAGCAGCGGGTCCCTGAAGGTTACGGGGCCTTTACTGCCTCCTATCTGGGACTTGAGTCGGGGCTTCGGAGGCACTGGTGGCTTGTCAAGGACAAAAGTCTGCCCGTCGGCATAGGAGGTGTGTGTAGTGTGAGTGTCAGCAGGCTCGCCGCTTTCTGAGGACAATGTGGACATGCTGGAAACCGTGGAGACGGTGCTGGTGGTCTCGAGATGGTGGTCTCGCTCTCTCTCACTGGAGCTGCGTGTGTCAGCCTCTTCCACGCCTGAGTCAGCTGCAGAGCCGGACTCGCCCACTGGTGGGGGCTCGAGAGGATCAGAGGGCTTCCCTGAGACAGCTGCTGCACTGGGTGGAGGTGGGGGCTGGCGAGGCTGAGGCAGAGGCTGTGGCTGTTTTGGGGTCACAGTTGGGGTTGTTGGGGTTGAGGGAGTGTGGGTTGTTGGTGTGGTAGGGGTTGAAGGAGACAAGGCAGGTTTAGTTGGGGACACTGATTTACCCTGTGCCTGTGCCAGCAGCCCATTAGCAAACTCATCTGGAGGTGGAACAACTCCAATCTTACGTAACTCCTCTCTTGTTTCCTCATCGCTGGATGACAACATTGCAGGGGGCAGCGTCACCGTGTATGGATCCACATCTTCCTCTGAGCTTCCCTGAGCCAGACTCTTCTCTTTAGCTGGACTGGAAGGGCGCTGAGTTTGAGGCAGCGCCTGGGGTTGGGAGAATGTAGGACTGGGCGATTTTGCACGAGGGCTAGGAGATTTACTAGGCTCTGTGGACTTTGGGGCAGGTGCCTGTTCTAGTTCTGAACCCAGTCCAACAGCCTGGCCATTACTGATAGCATGGACCATTATTAGCCCTGCTGTCTTCTGCTGTGATGTGTCCATAATACTAATTAACATACTCTTTTTATCCTCTAGTCTCTTCTCCTCCTTCCTCTCCTCTACTTTGGCCTCCATCTCCTGCCGGAATGATACAGGTGATGGTGACGTGGTCCACTGTTGTTTACTGGACTGGGGAACTAAAACTGATGCCAGGGAGGATCCGACTCCATGCCCCGTAGCCTTGACATTTTTAGGTGAGAAAGGTGGGGTTGTGGATGACCCTTCCCCATGTGGCGACTCTTTGGTCTGAAGGTCAATAAATATTCCACCCTGGCTCAACCTTTCCTGCTTAGTCCTTGGCTCTGGGCTGCTAGTTGGGGATTGGCCCTGAGAGGTCAGTGCTCTCTCCCTTGCGGCCAGCGCAAGAGCCAGAGGAGAACTGGGGTCCAGGGGCTTTCCTGTGAGCGGATGGATAAAGGTGGTCCCACTGGGTGAGGGGCTCAGGGCCAAGGCAGGGGGAGGCAGCTGTCCCAACTCACGGGTGAGCATCCGTTCATCGATGGAGTGAGACTGGGTCAGGGAGGGGACATCAGTAGTGGTGGTAGATGCCCCCTCCATGGTCCCAACAGAAAGGAAGACAGTGGATTTCCTCCGTTCTTCTAAGCGACGTTCCCGATCTTTCACAGCTCCAGCAATTGCAGCAGCAAAGGGGCCCTTGCCCTGAAACATCATCTCTCCCTGGGCCCGCATATGATCTCGCTCAGCCATCAGCTGCTGCTGGTAGTAGTCTGCACGGCTTGTGTGTGTGTAACCATGGGGGTGTTGGTGTCGTCCTGAGGGTGAGCTCTCTCGGGAGTGGGCAGCAGCTAAGGCTAAACTTGCTTTTTCTTGTGCATCTTCCACCTACAAGTGATACACAAACAATAATCAACCCGAGTCCAACCAATCCAAACTCAACCAAAGTCAATGACTTGTTGGCATTAAAGTAAAACATACAAAACCTACCTGTAGTTGTTTCACAAGGGGGCTTTTCTTCCTCTGGGGCTTGGTTGGTGTGTACAGTCCAATGCTAAATTGACCCACATTAGCATAAGGGTTGTCAATAACTCGACCCTTCCTTTTGATTCGCTCAGGTGGAGTAGCAGCAGAAGGACGGGGTATTTCGGTAGGTTCTACAGGTAGATGGGATGAGTCCTGGAGAATGATCATGGAGCGGGCTTTTTTCTGTCTCTCAATGTGTGTGGCCTGTCGCTGAACAGCCTCGTAAGGCAGATCCAAGGAGGAGGGCTTGAAGCTGGAACGTCCTCCAGGGTCATGGCCTTGACTCTGGGTCCTTGATGGGGGAGGAGGGGGACAGAAGGCTGGAGGAGGACCAGTGTCTAAGTAGTAGGGAGGAGGAGGAGGTGCCATTTGTGGAGGCGGAGGGATGGGATGGGGTTGTGCGTGGTCTCGGAGGCTGTCCGTCATAGAAGAGCTGCGGGGAAATCTTTGCTCCCCTGTGAGGGCAGACAACCGATCCTCCTCAGTTGCACCTGATGAGGGAGAGGAATGTGAAAATCACCAAGAACTCATTAAAAAGTTATGTAAATACACTTAATAATGTATTAGTTGCCTCTAAAAAAGCTAAAGAATATATATTATATACTGTTAACTATTATATATATACTGTATTTATAATTATTTTTGACTTTTCTAATAATCGTTTATTGAGGGTGCTTGAAAAAAAGAAAATTGTTTAACGATTTAGTGTATTAATAAAGCATGTCTGTATCTACTTTTGAAATAGATTCTGTACCTGCACATCTGTTTGTAAATCTGCTCCTGTGAATATCAAACACAATACTTGTACATTTTAACCACATAACTGGTCACATTTGTTTTTCTGTTAATTATTTGAAAAGGGATGTTATTTCTTGTCAAGACACAAATTACACTTGTTTGATAAGCTTCAGTTTTAATAATATTTTTTGTAATACAATCCAGTGTACACAACAATCTTTATTAGAGTAATGGTGCAGTTCATGAAAAAAAATAGAGTCCTTATTTGATATTTTCTTAATTTCATTGCATCACCTTAAAGTATACTGTACATTAGGTACATCATCATTCACCTAATTTGAATGTGTAAAGGAGCGGTGAATGTTTTACCAAAAGACTTGGTTCTGGACATCCCCTTTGGTAGTGGTATGTGTCCTCTCTCAATGCCTGGGTGAAGATCACTTCCATGTAGAGTCATCCCCTGTCTCTCAAACAAAGACTGCAGCACAACAAAACCACAAAAAGTTTTAATGACTTTAAAGCTTCATTTAAAAAAATACCAGTGTTTTCCAGTATGTTATTTATATGACTGAATGTATGGCAAAACAGCAGTTAGCGTATGCTGTCTGCCAGCGCGCAGTCTTAAAGTGCACTCACACTGATCTCTGCTGGTGTTATTCTCCTGCTGGTGGGTCGTTGTTTGACAGTGGCTGCTCTGCAATCTGCCTCCGAGGGCTGAGAGCGCAATACAGACTCCTGGGATGCCAACATCTCATCTAGTCTCTCTGTTGAATAGGAAATAAGTCAGGACTGAATACTGAGACATACAAGACCAAGGAAATGCTCTGTCATCATTTCTGATATCAAAAACAACGCAAAGAACAAACATTGATATTTAATATTAAGAAAAAATGCATCTTCAAAATGAAGTTATATTATACAATATGAGGTTTTATTCTGTGGTATTGTACAAAATCGCTGTACTATCTCAATGCAAGATTATATTTCATAGGGAGTGAGCAGTAAGAGAAAGATATAAAGAAGTAGACCAAAGAGAGTCCAAATCTTTCAAGAGTTCTGCTCCTCTGATCTACACCAGCACTGCTTAAGTAGACACAGCATTAGTAAATCAACTTAATGAGAGAGGTGTCAATTTCTTGCCTCAGACTCACCTCCTCTTCTTCTCCGAGCAGAAGCTTGGTGGAAAAAAAGATTGCGTCAGGTGGAAAAAAGACAAGAACAAGCCAAGAGAAGTGACTATTGACAAAGGGAAAGCAGAAATGTCACAGAAAAAGAAAAAGGGAGTATGGAGTTTACATCCGAGCTCTCTGGCACTCACCCAGTTCTTCTAACTCAGCAGTCATGGATTTGGAGCGCAGCGTCAGGGTGGTACTGGGAGCTCTTTTGGGTGGTGGGGGAGCTGTGGAGAAAAGGCATGGCGTTGAAGAAGAAGTTAAAGGAGATGTTAATCCTTTGGCTTTGCGGCTCAGAGCCCTCTTGGCATCCTCAAGACGGCCAGTCCATCCAGTCTTCACTGCCTTGACCTGGTCAAATTCAGGCGAAGTGGATGCCTCACACTTAGTCTGGACCTTTTTCAGGAAGCCCAACTTCTTCATGTTTTCTTCTTTGTTGGTCTTCGTTAGTCAGTCTTAAAAACTTTCAGTTCTTTATTCTTTGCGTTGCATGAATTCTTCTCTGCTGAAGGATCCCAGTATAGCTCATTCCTCGCTGCGATATATCTACCTCTCTTATTCTGGCCATTGCAAACCAAACAACTGAATCCGTCTACCACAATAGGCAGAATGATTGAAATTAGTGTGGCAAAGAAGGGGAGAAAGTGGTCCATCTTACTTTAAATATGGTGCCTGACTGTAATTCGGCAGGTGTGTAGACAGAAACACACAGACACACCGACTGACACACACATGCATATTCTCCAACATTTGGAACCACACGTAGATGCAAAACTCCCTGAGGGAGGAGATAATGACGTGGGCTGGCAGACGAAGGGATGAAAGTAAATTCAATAGCTAAGAAAATATGTGCTGTAGACTTTATACAATCCCTGGGATCCTCTCAGTCCCACTACACATCGAAGGCAACTGGGCTGTTATCGTACTACTCGAACAAAATGTTAGTGCCCAATGCAAAATACACTGTCACAGGTTTTATCGGATTACATAAAACATTGTATTACCCAAATATAACATAATGTTATATTGCTTAAAATTTAAGCAAGTTACGTGTGTGGTATCCATGTAATGCCATGCAGTCAGACAGAGATCATGAAATCACATACAGCAGCAGCCCCTACCTACTTTCAAGTTTTCTAACAAAACCTCTGCTGTACAACTCGATCACCTCCCTCTAACTGAAATCGACCAACTAACACTCAATGCAACACTGTAAACGATAGATCACGAAATCCCACAGATGCACTAGAACCTCCCTGGAGCCTAAACATCCTGCTGTCATCAGCGGCTGCGGAGCTAATGTATATACGCCATCCTGGGTGCAGTCCATATAAAACATCTTCATTTCCTCACCCGACTGCACATTCTTGTACAGTATCAGGGAACAGAGGAGATGGAGGAGGATGGACAACGAGAGAGTCAAACAGATAGAGTCAGAGGGAGAGAGAGCAAGAGATGCTTTTTCTGTAATGTAGTGCTTAATTCAAACATGCAGTGTAGTCACCATGGCAACGATGGCTGGAGTGAAGCCTGCAGAGTGCAGAGAACAGATTGCAGTGAACGTGTATTTTGAATGTGTGTTTGTTTGCAAGTCTCTGTGTGTGAGTGCATGTATGAGCACGTGTCGGTGCGTTTGTGCAAGACTGGCACACAATGCAAAGCAGGTCCCAGTAGAGAGGCATTTCACTGGGGGTGGGTGGAGGATGGAAAAAAAGACACTTGAAAGAAGTTTGAAACTGAAGTGTATAGTCCCGGTCTCTCACATGTCCATAACATTAAAAAAACACAACATCTAGACTAGAGCTATTTGCACTTTTTTGCTCATTTTCAATTCACTATGCAGGAACCTTACTAACAGTTTTGTTTTCAGTCTACATCTTCTGGCTGTAGCCTAATTTCTAACAAACAGAAATGCAAATCATATTCATTATCTCATTAAAACTTCTATCTCCCTCTTTTTGCAGTGAGGGTATTTAGACAAACACTGTTTACATAGCTGTGACATAATGTTTTATCATTGCAGCCTGTAGCCCATTCTGAAGCTGCGACAGTTGCTCCCCGCTTTTGCTCTCAAACGTCACTCTTTTAAAAAACACATCACTTTAAATGAGCTTAATACAGAGATATTTTATCTGGCAGGTATCAGATTAATCAGCATTATGGGAGCTCCTGTGAACACACAATCAAGAAATAACTATTAGAAAGCTAGTGCTACACAGCAAAAATGTCAACATTTGCTTCAAGTAAAGACAAATGTGCTAAGAAGAACCATGACCACTGTTTAAAGATAAAAGTAAAACAAGACAAGCATAAGGAAAGATACAAAAACATCAGAGGTGAGACAGAGAAAGATAGAGAAGAGTAAGTGAAAAAGAGATTAAAAGCCACCATTAAATCCAGATTACTAGAATTCAGTGAAAGTGGGTCAAACCCATTTATCATTGTCTCTGTCCCTCAATAATTTCAAAGGAGGTGTACACACCACTCTAAAACACACACATACAGTCGGAGTGTACATGGTCCTGAGGTCGTACTCCCAGGACTGCGTGGGAGCTGAGTAATGGCAAGCTGTGGTTGACATGGAAACCAAATAAATCTTCAACAGGGAAATGTTGTAGAAATCACTTTTACATATCATTCAAAATCCTCTGTATTTAAATCAAACTAACTCGCATGAAATGTAATTCAATTAATAAGCAATAAAACATCCTATGAGAAATGACATGTAGTTCATATCCCTGAGCACTTAATATGAATTAATACTTCGCAAATTGAACATAAAGTACTTTGTTTAAATTATTATTTATACTGTTAAGTTTTTTAGTAACTTTAATAGTTGTTGAGAAGGACCTCACAAAAGGCAGATATCTGAAGCAGCATTTCACATTATTTCACATAATACAGGTACATACTTTATAAAGGTTACATTTGAAAAAGAAAATAGAAAAAATATTAATTTCACGTATGAAAGGAGGGCACAGAGGGTTTTAATGTATTCTTCTGTTTTTTTTTACCTTTTTTGCGAATGACCTCCTCAGTCTCAGGTTTGCGTGTGACAGACACCACCTTCAAAAGCAGCCTGTTGCCCCCATGTCGGATCAAGGACACCACCTGCTTGTGTCCCACCTTAACTACATTCACCCCATTTACCTGAACGAAAAAACCCATAGAGACAGTGTGACATTATCTTTGTAATGCTGACATTAATAACATCAGTGTTACCAAATGCTGGTCATTCAGGTGGGATATGTCACATGATCAATGCTTTTGTGCAAATCATTTTTATTCTTTATTTAGCAGTATCAGATTCACATAACTATCTTCATATATTAGCTGCAAATATTCCCACTTTTACATGACCATCTCTGCAGGCAAAGGATGAACTGCATGTCATGTGCACAAATGTACAGCAGGATGGTACATACGCCCACAGTTGTTAGGCTTTTCTTTGATCAAAGTCAGCACTGGATAAGGCCAAGCTGAATCGGGAGAAAGCGAAGTGCTGTAATTCATTACCTCGATGAGGAAGTCTCCTGTCCTCAGACCAGCTCTCCAGGCCACTCCTTCCACATCCACAGACTCCAGGTACTGAAGTGCTGGGAACGCTGGGGTGGGGGTGAACTCTTCAATAGGGGTCTCAGCTGACAAAAAACACATAGGGAAAACCCACCCAGAAATGGGCTGGTAAAATCTATACCTTTCTCCAAAATCCTTTTGTTTTCATATAAAAATAGCCCCCCAAAGACCACAATCCTGCAGAGACAGTACTTCACCAAAGAAAATCTGAAAAACGCTTGTAGCTTTTAATTTCCTTGGTGGCAATCATATGTTTCTTAGATTTTAGCTTTACTAACATGATTTAAATAATGATTTAGCAAAATATTTAATTTCAATTTTACTAAAGGCGTCTGATTATGTTGGGCATAAATACTAGTTGCCCAGAATGGTTTTACTGATGCAGCTCGCTTTACTTCTACATTGTTCATACATATTTTGGACACATATGAACATACTGTATCAATATTTATATATATATATTTATTTGTGCATATTTTAGCAAAATAGAAACACATACACCAACCATGTAAAGTGAACGTGTTGCACAAAAATTCAATTTTATCTAGGAATGAACCCAGCTAAATCATTGACTTCTCAGCGGACAGCCGCAGTTTGTGCGTGTGTGGTTGTGTGTGTCTTTAAGAGTAGTTGAGAGTAAATGACAGAGTGAGTAAAAGAGAGCGGGTTGGTAGTGAGTGATGGAGCAGTAAAGCGCATTCAGACAACCAGCGAAGTGCTGTAGAGCAGTTGCTATGGTAACCAGTCCGAGTGGAGAGAGCTGGCACGTGCACATGTAAAATGAATTTGCAGCGACAGAGGTGAGTGGAGATTTCGGCTAAGAATATGGCCGGTATGAAAAAAAAAAAAACAACACACACACACACACACACACACACACACTCTCTGAAGAAGGTAATGGATGGGACGGATGTAAAGGAGGTGGAGAAGAACGGAGAGAGGAATCAAAGCAAGGACAGACAGAGCACAGATAAGAGAAATAAGGGAGGAAGGGAGAGAGGGATGTGCCTCCACTAAAGCTGAACACCATGTGTGAGGAACAGATGGGACAGCTAGCCGGCAGCTCAGCCAAGGATGATGCCACCAAGGGGACTACACACACACACACACAAACACACACACACAAATGTGTCTGAATAGACAAGCTAAGTGTTGACTGAAGCTGTTCTTGTTGACTCACAGAGTAGCAATACAGACTGAGCCATACTCCATGACTCACATTTAAAAATCTCTTAGGTGGAAAACAGGTGCATGGTGAATGTTTTGGCAAATGTATGAGAGTGTGTGTGTGTGTGTGTGTGTGTGTGTGTGTGTGTGAAGGTGTGTGTGTGTGGTGTCTTGTTCTCACCTTTGGCTCCCCGCAGGACAAAGCCAAACCCCTCATTTTCCTTCTTCTGTAAAACAGCATTTTTCTCCTCTATGATATAGTCACTGTGTAATGGAGAGCAGGGGAGAGGCAGGCATGAATCCAACACCATCATCACAGAGAGAGAGAGATAGAGAGAAAGGGGGGAAGAGGGAGGGCAGAGGAGTAAAGAGGTTCAGTCACGGGGAGGGAGGGGTTGACGAAGAGATGGAAACACAAACACTCACACGCCTGCTTTCTGTGTCAGTAAAGTTAAAAGCCAAGCAAGCCAACATAGCTCTGGATTCTCCGTGTTCTGGGGGAGATCTACATAGAGCTTGAGAGAGAGACAGTCCTTATGATTCAAGTGTCTTTGGGATAAAACCTAAGCATGAATCAATTTTCTTTCTGATCCCTCAGATGACACTGGAACTGAAGAGGTTTTTTGGAGGGCGTCTGCCAAGGAAACTCATAGTGATGACGGTAATGCAATCATGGTGCAATATTATCCTCACTCTAATCAAAGAGAGAATGGCAGTAAAAGGAAGTGAGCAGTTCATCACAGCCTGATCCTCCTTAATGTTTGGAGCTGAATGATTTGATGATCATCTTGCTATGCACACACTTGAGTGTTAGTTTTTCAAGATGGACGTAGGTTAGAACCAAAGAATTAGTAAGAGTTAGTAAGGTGGTTTTTAGCAGCAAAGCGAATGCCAGCATAATGCCTGCATTAAATGCCTAACAAAGTAATGCATGTTGCTAAGAGTTTTGGAAATATTATTACATTTACTGTATCACATAAAGTATTAAATCTCATTTCCACATTGTGTAACATCTATATGATAGCTGAGATGGCTGCAGAGTCTGGCTCTCTCCCCATTAACCCATTACGTTCCATTCTGCAATGGGGTTCCTTCTTCCTGGTAACATTTTCTACCTTTTACTGAGGGATATAGCTTCTATCCCTCTAGCAAGTCCTAGCTCTAACATGGAAGTCCTCCAAAGAGAAATAACCCTAGTTTCTATGCGTTGATTAATTGCTATAAAACATTACCCTCTTTAGTTCATGCCAGTAGTCATATTTTGGGGGGTATTTTGTTGAATGTATTGTGCTACTCTGCACAGACAATAACATTATAAAGAAAGTAATTAATTTTGAATACAGGTGTTAGGAATATGTAATATATTGCATTTTGAAAGTAACCAACCACAGTTTCAAACAAGTCTAAAATGTAACAGCAAAATATAATTTTCAATGTGACACAAAATATTGTAAAAGTGCTATACATACTATACCGATATACTGCTCATCTTAGTTTTGACGTAGATACACGGCTCTATGTGTCTTCACACCATACTGACTGAAGGGACTGCTGCTAGCTTACAGCCTGAACACCTTGACTTAAATCTGTGAACTTTGCAGTAGTTTGTGATGTCCAGCATTATTAGTCATTCTATGTGCTAGCTGAGGCAGATGTAGACAGCAAGTGTTCAGGTTGCAACTGAATAAGCGGCTGAAGTCTCCATTACCTTAGTTACATTTCACTCCCTCAGACTTACCAAGGTAAAACAGAGCCCCTGTTGCTGGAGCCAGGAGACCCATAATAAACCTTTCTGCAGGAGGGAGGTCAAAGTTTCGATTATATAAAATCCAATCAATCCACTCTGGCACAGATTATTATGCACAAAACAATGTGTTGGTTATGCATCACTAAGATGTTGTATTAGAACAAATCCTTTTATCAATGCTGCATCAATGGAATATTCTCACTGACCTTGCTCTGAATCTCTATTCACCTACATAGCTCAAAAAAACAACAATGTTTTACTCACAAATTAAGATGGTAAGTGATTCCTCCAAATAAATGTATCTGAGATGTATACAACGTATGTACAAGTATAGTATCCCTCAGAATGCAGTTCAGACATAAATCTAAGAAATTTTACAAAGTATGTTGATATATATGTCTTGTACTTTCTGGCCTTTTCCTGCTTGAACGTGCCAGTGGTATTTTATTTAGATATTTATATGTTGCATTGGTCATTTTTCCTGTGGTACCACGGAGAAGCAGCAAGAAACATCAAGAGTGAAAGCATGACCAAGGAAGTTATGTTTCGCTCCTGTGCAATGGATGGTTTTGTAGATAGCAGGATTATGGAAAAACTAGGGATAGATTTCAACAAAACTTGGAGGAACATAGAGACCAGGCCAAGGAAGAAACCATTAAATGTTGGTGATGATCCAGGAAATGGTGCTGAAATTTAATATTCTGTTTTTTTGGGTTTTTTTTTTTACTTGATCTCTGATTAGCTGTCAGCAAATCTGCTGATTTTCTCCATAAATAGTTTTAAAGAACTAAGTTGTTCGGTTTTCAGTTAGGCACAGTGGCCCAGTCATAACAAACAGCTTTTCAGCTTCAATACATAGTCAGACCAACCACATATCTGTTTTTTTTTTTGCGTTTCGTTTCGTTTTCTGCCGCTTATCCAGGTCCGGGTCGGGGGGGCAACAGCCTGAGCAAGGAGATCCAGACGCTCCTCTCCCCAGCCACTTCCACCAACTCCTCCGGGGGGACACCAACATGTTCCCAAGCCAGCTGAGAGATATAATCTCTCCAGCGTGTCTTTGGTCTGCCCCGGGGTCTCCTCCCGGATGGGCATGCCCGAAACACCTCCCCAGGGAGACGTCCAGGAGGCAT
>KV751345.1:8004504-8016272 GCA_001698575.1 Mola mola
ACCTGGAAATTGAAAGCTTTGCCTCCTGGCTCAGCTCTCTCTTCACCACAACAGACCGCTTCAGCATCCGCATCACTGCCGACGCTGCCCCAATCCGTCTGTCAATCTCCCGCTACATTTTCCCCTCACTCGTGAACAAGACCCCGAGATACTTGAATTCCTCCACATGGGGAAGCGACTCTCCCCCAACCCGGAGTGGGTAATCCGCCCTTTTCCAGCTGAGAACCATGGCCTCAAATTTAGAGGTGCTGATCCTCATCCCCGCCGCGTCACACTCGGCTGCAAACCATCCCAGTGCGAGCTGGAGGTCACTGTTCGATGAGGCCAACAGGACCACGTCATCTGCAAATAGCAGAGACGGAATCTGGAGGCCACGAACTTGACTCCCTCCGTCGCTTGGCTGCGCCTAGAAAATTCTGTCCATAAAAATTATGAACAGAATCTGTGACAAAAGGCAGCCTTGGCGGGGACCAACCCTGTTTTTTTGGTTTTTTTTTTTAATAGCTTAAACAATTCTTCAGTACAGTTCATTATATGAGGTATGATAAAAGTATAAAAGCACAATAAATATCTAATTACGATGCAATGTAGGTCTGCTGGGATACTTTGACTCTGGCATTCACGTGGAGGATATCTGACATGTATTACTAACCTACATTTTATTGCGAATCAATTGCACCACTCATTGCCTCCCGTAACATTCTATGAATGGCTGAGACAGTGGGTGGGAACCATCATGCTTATCCAGACGAGTGCTGTTAATTGAACTGACACACTCTGGCATTAAAGAAGGAGTATGAATCATACCAAAACTGCACATGGCTTGGTACTCCACTCTCAGCCAACAAATCTGACTTTAAAGAGAGGGAACACTCATACTTTGTACACATTTAATGTCAGCGTGGGGTCCGAATAGGGAAAAGGAAAGAAAGACATGGATTATGTGTTAAAATTAAGTAAAATAAATTAAATATCTTGGCTAGCTGCTATAAAATATAAAGCACAAACCCAGCATATGTATTATGCATGCGTGAAGACCGTGACAGACACATTATGCAGACATAAACAATGCATTTTACAAAGAGAGCTGAGTGCACTGGCAGCCTTATGACTTTAGATGGCAGCAACTCCACAACTTTTAACACCCCTCACCAGATAAAGAAAGAGTCTTTGATATAACATATTAATGCTGGATGGTATACAGTAATACACCTGAACTGCATTTTGCAGTTGTCGATTAGCTAAGAAGAAGAGGCTGTACCTGTATGAGGTGAAGTTGTCGTAGGATCCCACAGTGTAGTGTCTAAACAGTCTCTTTGTACGGTCCTCACGAGTCTCTGTAAAACAAATTAAATGCATGTGATCAGACAATCCGGTGCCTCCAGGTTCTGCATTAATGTCCTGCCATTATATTGCATTACATTGACATTAAGAAGGAAAACATCCTGAAATGCAAAAAAATGTAACATTTATAATGGTTCTCACACTAATCTAAAGTAGTCTACTGCAGTTTTCTTGTATTTGCAATAAAAAACATAAATGAAAATAAATAAAAAATCAGGTATTAAGTAACGTAATATAAAGCTATATCGACTTTGTTGGACTTAGTTGGTTCAGAGCTCAGATACCTCAAGTCATTTTTTGGGAGACCAGACACTGCTGTCAGTATGTACATTTTTGCAAGAGGGCTTCTTTGATTTTGAGCCTATCTCTTTGGCTTCTTGCAAGAATGTAAGAAAGCGGAGACAGTGGGTGGAAACCATCATGCTAATCCAGACTTGTGCTGTTTATCAAACTGAGGCACTTTGGCATTAAAAGAGGAATTTGCATCAATAACAAAACTGTATATGGCTCGGTACTCCATTCACACTTGCACATTTAATGTCAGCATGGGGTCGGAATAGGGAAAAGGAGAAAAGATATGGACTAAGTGATACAATTTGGCTTCTCTAACTGAGGTTGTTATGGCTGCAAGATAGACAACTTACTGTCTGGACTCACTGCCAGCAAGGGTTGTTAAGCGCTATAGCCAACATTAGGATTTTATGTTACAGCTATCCTCAATTTATCACCATTCGCAGGAGATTTTCAGTTTGCTTTAAAACTGCTTTAAAACTTACAGACCTGTCTCTAATCTGGCTTTCTTGTCAAAAATCTTTGACAAAGCCATCAATTTTTAAAATACCTGTCAACAAATGATCTATTTGAAACGCCCCAGTCAGCGTTTTGGGTTAACCATTCCACAGGACGCTTACAAACGTGGTTAATGATTTGTTATTAGCTGCTGACTCAGATTCAGCATTTGTTCTTGTGTTTTTAGATCTGGCAGCTCAGCTCAGGTGCTTAAGTGGTTGAGATCTTATCTGTCAGGATGATCCTTCTGTGTCTTACACAACACCACATTTTCCAAGTCTTGTTATGTTAGTGACTGGATCCAACAAGGCTCTATCCTCGGTCCATTGTTGTTTTCACTGTACGTGGCACCATTGGGTGAGATCATGTTTTCTTTTGGGATATCTTTTCACTGTTATACTGATGACTTACAAATGTCTATGGTAGTTGTCTCAGGCAGTACTTCTGACACAGCTAAGCTAGAGGCCTGTCTCGCTACTGTGAGGAGCTGGCTGTCATCAAGCTCCCTGCAACTCAACTCAGCAAAGACTGAGTTGAGGAGCAGGACCTGCGAGATTAAGTCATGAGTGTGATCAATTTGTGATCTATGATTGTGTTATTCACTAGAAGGACAGAGTAAAAAAATCTTAGTGTCCTTTTTGATTAAACACTTTCATTTTATTTACATATAAAAGAGATGACAAAGGTAGCTTTTTTCCACTTATGAAAAATAACTATGATTAGATCAGTCTTGCCAGTAAAAGAAGCTGAGGTTCTTGTCCATGCCTTTGTGACTTCTAGGCTTGATTATTGTAATGTGCTTTGGTCAGGTTTGCCCAAGAAGAGTTTTTAGGGTC
Source organism: Mola mola (assembly GCA_001698575.1). Taxonomy (NCBI): domain Eukaryota; kingdom Metazoa; phylum Chordata; class Actinopteri; order Tetraodontiformes; family Molidae; genus Mola; species Mola mola. Next base: position 8,007,474 of record KV751345.1, read on the forward strand.
TTTAGATATAATATGGAAGAATATGGTTGCTGAGCTGGATTTTTCGCTCTCTGCACCAATATTATGGAACAGTCTTCCTTTAGACATTAGACAGGCAAGTTCAATTGAGGTTTTTTAAATCAAAACTTAAAACCCACCTGTTTACTGCTGTTTATGAGTCTTAAGTGGTTTGCTTTTCTTTGATCTCCTGTTTTACTTGTGGTGTGTTTTATCAATGTTGCTTTCGTTTTTATGTCTTGTAAAGCACTTTGAATGAATGCGCTCTGTAAATAAATTATTATTTAAAACACACCTAGACAAAACTTCTATGATTTCATATCAGAGGCATTCTTGCAATTTCCACACCATCCAAGGCTGAAATTCCTAAAGCAGTGCAGTTCACTTGCCAGAGGTCATTGTTCCTGCAGCATTTTCTCAAACGAGAAGAAGTTAGACAAACTTCAGGAATACATTTCTTTAACTCGATTTTGGAAGTTTGTTTATGGATTGGAAAAAGTTGTGGGAAGTTGTGGGAAAACCCACAACATAACTTTATTTCCACTTCAATTCTTGTGCATGTACAAAAATGTACAAAATTGAAAAGTTTTTGCTGAGCACAGGGAAAAACAAAGCTACCAAAGAGAGGTAACTATGAAACACTTAATTTATTATAGCCTTCCAGAGGTTACACCGATCATCCACAGTATTAAAGCTGTCTCCCTGATATTGTATTTATCCCTCTCATGCCATCAAAACAGCTCTGACTTGTCAGGATATGGACAGGGACCAATCAGGTAACTGGCACCAAGACTCTGGCAGTTGTTCCTTTGGGTGCTGTGTCGGTGTGGGATGGGCCCTCTGTTTCATATATGGTAGCACCGCAGCTCATGAATGTTCAATTGGATTGGGATGTGGGGAATTATAAGGACAGATCAAAGCTTGTGCTCTTTTTCAAGTTCCTCGAGCCATTCCTGAGTGGTATTTGTTGTCTGGGAGGAGTGTGGAAGGGTGTAACTGAGTACTATTTGTCAAAGCAACGAACACATAAATGTCAGACTCCAAACTTTCCCAGCAGAACATAGACAAATCTCTTTACAAAATCATCGCAGAGATGTGTGTGCAGCTAGGGGGCAGCTGTAAACTGCATCCCGTGACAAAAAGATGGATAGAAAATGTTCAGACGAACATATTCATATTCAATCAGAAGAATATTATATATCCAGGCCATTAAAAGAGCTCTTTGGCCTTGTCTTTGGCATGGTAAATAAAGTAAAATGCTTCAGTTCAGTTCAATTCAGTTATGTAGGTGTACATACTGTACTGTGCATACAAACGCAGTGGCCACTTAGACAAATTTGAAATTGATTCAAGCTCAGGAATATCGTAGATAATCTGCTTTCTCACCATTACAGAGAATTAATCTATTAATGTAGTCAGCGGTGTCCTCCTTGGGTTTTACTGTTCATGGTCCAAGCCATATTGTTCCTGTCACAGAACTAGCTAGCTGTCATAAATGCCTGGTCCAGTTAAATATGTTTACAGTAAGTATCACATTGCTTTTAAATGTTTGAACAATGAACAAAACCATGAGAAATTCAAAGGATATGTCATAAAGATTTTTGTGAATTGGCTAGCAACTTTCTTGATAGTCAACTACTGTTGCTAACATTTTATGTTATAATATTATGCAAATGCAAGAAAAAAACCCCCAATCTAACTCAGTTTTCAAGTATGCGCGTGACATTCTATGAATGAGAAAACTTGATAACAAAAATAGTAGGTATTAGACTAGAAAATGTTTCATGAGAAATTTTGGATGTGTGTCTGATGTCTGGCCAGTGGCCAAATACCTGACCTGTGATTAGCTCTACCTGTCCAAACTGTCCAGGTCCAAACCTGGCAGGTTACTACCTGCCGTGAGTTTGCTGCTCTTACCTTGTTTTAGCTGCTGTTAGCATAAGTCCCATTAGCTTGAGATGGCTCTTGTGTGCTTCATTTAGCTCTAATTAATTTTAGTTAGCCGCCATTAGCTTCATTTAAGTATATAGCTATATCCCTACTGGCATTTATTTGGATGCTTATTTTCTGTGCAATGATTTCCCATTCATTTTTACAATGTGAACAAACATGAGGCTTCAGTGAGTGAGTGAAGTGAGTTAGTGACGGACAGACACACCCACAGATACACAGACAAACGCATCATTAAATTGTGAATTTCATGTAAAATAAGACATGGATTACAAAGTTTAGCTGTAAATAGGTGTGAAAGCAATCCACCAATCAGAAGAGGGAAACTTACTGTAGGTTTAAATTAGCGAATCAACAACAGCTGCTAAAATCTAACACCTGACACCACCTGCTGTTAGACCAACAGAGAGAACTGTCCAAGTAAGTTCTTGGAAAAGCAATTGTTTTAGAAAATAACATAGGTTATATCATTGTAATGACTGAACTGTGATCATCCTGACATTGCACTGAACAGATTGATATATAGCTTGTGTAGGTAAAGAGAAAACCTTGCCCATGAGAGTGAGAGAAAAAACTGTAACATTTCTAGTACTTTTCCTCATCATTTTCTTGGCTCAGTTATAATGGGAAATCATGGGAAACTTTCTGCCTCCCTGACCCAAAAATGTAAGTGTGTCTGCTTTCTAACTAGTAGAAGAAGAACCAGAGTAAAATTTCTTGATTCCTGAAAAACAACAACAAAAAATGATGTATGTGAGGTAGAAATTGTGGGTTTTAGAGCTATTTAAACACAAAAGTGTTAAATAATTTTAAAAGTCCTCTCAGCTGTAACTATGACGTCAGGAACTTTGTGATTGTGATTTTAGTTGCCTGCTGACTTAGCACTGACTATCTTCAATTAGCTTTTGTTAGCTTCTAGCTAGCTAGAGAGAGTGTGATGCACAGGCAGACAGGTCTTTTGCACACACAATAATATAATAATATGTGTAAAAAGAAGAATGATATAATTAAATAACAAAATATAGCCAGCTTCAGCAACCGGGGATCGGACCGCCAAGGCCCCTGCCTTTGACTGCCACCCGATCCACATAGCACCGGACCTCTATGGCTTCTCCTGTGGGTGGTGGGCCCATGTGAGGATGAACCCATGTCTCCTTTTCGGGCTGAGCCCAACCGGAACTCATGGACAAAGGCCCGGCCACCAGGCGCTCGCCTACGGACCCCTTCCCCAGGCCTGGCTCCAGGGTGGGGTCCCGGTACCCCTCTGGGCAGGGTGCACAAGTCCTTGTTAGTCACCATCATAGAAGTCTTTTGAACCACACTTTGTCTGGCACCTCACCTAGGACCAATTTGCCTTGGGTGACCCTACCAGGGGCAAACAGCCCCCAACAACATAGCTCCTTGGATCATTAGGGCACCCAAACCCCTCCACCACAGTAAGGTGGCGGTTCCTGGAGGGACCAGAAGGTGTGTTCCAACTACCGGGGGATCACACTCCTCAGCCTCCAATGGGAAGGTCTACTCCAGGGTGCTGGTTGCTAGTTGGACCTGCTAATTGGACCTCGGATTCAAGAGGAGCAATGTGGTTTTCATCCTGGCCGTGGAACACTGGACCAGCTCTATACCCTCTCGAGGTTACTGGAGGGTCATGGGAGTTTGCCCAACCAGTCCACATGTGTTTTGTGGATCTGGAGAAGGCTTATGATCGTGTCCCTCAAGGTGTCCTGTGGGGGCTGCTCCAGGAGTACGGGGTAGATGTCCATTTGTTACGGGCCATTCGATCTCTGTATTGTCAGAGCCAGAGCTTGGTTCACATTGCCGGCAGTAAGTCAGACCCGATCCCAGTCAGGGTTGGTCTCCGCCAAAGCTGCCACCGGTTCTGTTCATAATTTTTATAGGACAGAATTTCTAGGCGCAGCCAAGCAGTGGAGGGAGTCAAGTTCGGTGGCCTCCGGAGTCCGTCTCTGCTATTTGCAGATGACGTGTTCCTGTTGGCCTCATCGAACAGTGACTTCCAGCTCGCACTGATACGGTTTGCAGCCGAGTGTGACGCGGCGGGGATGAGGATCAGCACCTCTAAATTTGAGACCATGTTTCTCAGCCGGAAAAAGGTGGATTGCCCACTATGGGTCGGGGGAGAGTAGCTTCACCAAGTGGAGGAGTTCAAGTATCTCAGGGTCTTGTTCACGAGTGAGGGGAAAATGGAGCGGGAGGTTGACAGACGGACTCTTCATTGGGCAAAGCTGTGAGACTGCAAATCATCCTGGCTGTGATGTGTGACATCAGCTACAAGGCTGCATTGTAATGTTTGTCTCGTGCTTGATTTCCTGTCATTTTTTACTGCTATTTTTTACTGCTTATCTGCTATCTGGTGAAGCCAATACATTAAGCTGTTTTAAGTTGTATATTTATGTGTCTTTGATAAAGGTGGAGACCGAGGAGGGCGAATGCAAAGAGATCAGAGTAAGTAGACCTGAATTGGCTGCCATCCTCGAATCCACTTAAGCCTGTCCATCAGGCTGTGTGTGTGAGTAGCGGACAGACAACTTGAAGCTCTGACAACTGAATCATCTGACCACCAAAAGGGTTAATTAAGCAATCTGCTTTTCATTCTCCATTTTACCATCAACTATGAATCACCATCCTCTTCACCTCCTCTTCTCTCACCTTCGTACTCAATTTCTTCATCTGACTTTCTTTTCAGTGTATTTGCCTGTGCTGTGATCTTGTTAGTGCAAGAGCAATGCTATGTGACTTTCAGAATATGTGGGCTGTCCTCTTCCCTCTTCACACATGCCCCCCTTCAGGGAAGGAGACTGTTTTAATGAAAGCACCCTGCATTACGAGACGAAGCCCTGCCTTTTTGATAACAAGGCCCATCTCTCCCAAGAGTAAGAACCTCAGTCAATAGACCAATGAGTCATCTCCTAGCTGCTGGTGAAAATAATGTGTATTTGACATGGTTTATGTGAAGGTAAAATTGTCATTCAAGAAATATATCATGGTTAAAGAAATAATGTTTCCCATGTCTGGAACTATTTTATTGTTAGACTGCAATATTTCCACAGACAGATCCACATCTCATCCACAAATGAGTTTGATAGTTATTTTTTCTATTCAATATCTGATATCAACTTCTGGGTTCCAAAGTTCAAAAGGGGCTATGAGAATCATGGACAGGCCCTCTTTGAGCATCCTAGCTATGGTTACGGAGATCAGCGCTATCAGGAGAAATGCGTATAAAAAAGCATGTGGCCACCGATGAGCCAGAGTGTACACCCACAGAGGAGCAGGCTGATCGTGAAAAGAGAAAAACAGAGGGCACTGAGTTTTCTTCCATGCTGTATAGTGTTCCACACGCAAATGTCTGTACCGTTCCTGTATCAGGCTCACCAATTCTGGGTGAAGCCTCCACTTTTTTAAAAAGCTCCATGGTTCAACATTCAGTATGTGATTGACTTTCAGGGACAGCAAGTATTTGATACTCCAGACTATCAGTCTGTGTGCCAGCATATGCTACCGAAGGGATTTCAGACCCCCCTGCCTGTTTATATATGCCATCACTGTGGTGTTGTCCATCCAGGCTAACACACGATAGATACCCTTGCCCACAACGTTGGGTTGGATGAAGCTCGGCCTAACAGGAAGGAAGTGCTGTTGAGGGTCTGGACCACCAGTGCAACTGCCCTGTATGCCTTATCTGTCAGACTTGATTGGAACCAGTCCACTTTGCTGGAGAGAGCAGATCCTGGTGTGGACAGGGAAGATTTTGCCGGGAGGTGAGCCACCATCACTGATCTTGGCTCCACAGACGACATGCTCCAGAAGCTGTGACTCTTAATCCCCTCGCATTCGAGGACTGAGCCACTTGCCACAGAGTGCTTCTCTCTGTAAAATTTGTTAAGACAAGAGACAGTTTATTAATCCAGTAATTCTGGAAGAATTGACAGGAGTCATTTTCCTGTCCTCTTCTCTTTATGAAGTATTTTACCATCATGATGGGACTTAAGTGCCTCTGCCTGAACCTCAGGCCATTGGATATTAGCAGCAGAGAGTTTGTGGATGTCCTGCAGGTCCAAGTCCAACACTGAAATGCATAACCCTTCATCAACTGCTGGAGCCACTCATGGAAGACTGGGGCTTTACAATCTGGCCGGACATGGCAAGAGAGTCATCATCCGTATCTTTGCCACTCATGATGCACTGAACCTCCATAAAAGTCATCATTCCTCATTTCACCAGGTCCGTCAAGCAGAATTGCTTCAAGGCAGAAGTGATTGTTTCCCAGGGCAGCAGTTCAATGAAGTTGAGATAGTACTCCCAGCTTGGACCAGGTTTGTGGGCTAGCACCTCAGCAAGGTCGATGGGCTCTTGAACCATTACGGTAGACACCACAATATGGTTGCTCCCACATACAACCAATGAAAATACACCAGTAAAAGGCAACAAAAAGGAAGGAGTACAAGGCAGTCGGCTGGAAGTTTGTCTTTTGTTTGTTAACATACATTACTCTAAATAGAGGATCATATACCAACGACCAATGTAGTTTTCCTACAAGCGTGGATAGGGATGAGGCAGCGAGGCAGTGCTCAGTTGCATGCTTTCTACTACCTCACCACTAGATACCGATAATGTTCACACACTGGTCCTAACTTTTATAACCCGAGGTGGCACACACCATCTTTGCAATTCAGAAAATCTACTTGTGCAACAGAGAAGGAAGCCGTCACTGGAAAATGGTGAGGCATGAAGAAGATGGAAAAATATTTCCCAACATGGGAGCATAAAGTGTAAAAGAGGACAATGCTTTAATATCATACAGCTACAGTGTCTAAAATAAAGCAGTAATGTTTCAACGCTTGAAAATAACAGTCGGTTGCTGTGCAAGTTAGAAGTCGATCATTGTCCACCCAGCATCTCCCATCTAACAAATTAGTGTTAGATTGGAGAGGCTGTAGTGATGTGGCAGCAGAAGTAATAACTTGGAGACTTTATTTTATGGTGGAACAGGCCATGATACTCAAAAACATAACTATCAGATATGTTAGGGTTTGTTTTTTGTTTTCCTCTTGTTTTCTTTTCCTTTTGACTGGCTCCTCTGTAGGGCAGAGCTCAATTGGCACACCTGGTTCCTATCTACAACTTCCTTCTTCTCTTTAAAGGCCTGGTCTCAGCCACGCTACACTGCCAGATTATTCCCTCGCCTTGGTAGAATCTTGTGGATCAGATTTTTCTTTTGAGACTATGTAGTTCCTTGTTAAATTCCAGTGACTGATTTTCTTCCCCTTTGGTTATCTTACAGTTTGAACCTCGATACCTGAGCCAGACACCAGTTTTTCGTTGGAACCCTGAGTTTTTTTGTTTTGTTTGATTAGGGTTATTTTGTGGACCTCTTCTTTCAGAGACAATTGGTTATGTTTAGTCTTCAATTAATCAGCCATTGTTAAACTTTCATTGTGTGCCCTGTCCCTGCAAAACTCGGTCCAGCTAATAATTGAACCTTAACAGGACAAGGGCATATACAGAAAATTTGCAGCCATAAAGCGCAGTGAATTACCTTCTCTCACATCTTAACCATGAAGACAATTGTACACAGACATGAAATGTGCAAAATCAAATAACAACAGACGTAGAAAAGGCAGGTGAAAAAGTAGGTACATGAAAATAAAGTATGCATTTTCCTCCCTAAATCAAAAGAAATTTAAATTAGATATTAATAAAGACTGTGTGACAGTAAAGATGAGAGATGCAATTAAGAATGAAGCTGAGTGGGTGTTTTTGTGAAATTTCCAGAGGTAAGTAGGAAGAAATTTGTCTGAATTAGAAGTTATGGTGGTGCTATTTGGGGGAAAGTATGAGGAGTCAGCACTTGTCTTCTCCTTGTCATTCAGTCTAACACATCAAAAAGCCCTCAACCTAAGAAGAAGAAAATTAGCCAAATGCTGGATAAAACGGGGAGCTGGTGATTGTGGATGTGTAAATTGATGGTATGTGTGTCTGAATGGTATATGTATGTCTGTGTACAATATTGTATATTTGTATATGTGTGTGTGTGTGTCAGTGCACACCATTTGATAGCAGAGAGTGTGAAATGCAGCTCATTCATCACAGCTGTCATCTATTTTGTACAGCCCAGGAGCAACTAAAGTCAAGGCTCTGAAAGCACTGATAACCTAAACTCCACTTCCATCTATCACACACAAACACACACACACAGACAGGAAATGTAAGATGACAAAATGCATCCGATGTAAGTAAAGGCTGTTTTTGAGTTAATGTTTGAGGAGGGTTAATATTTTTTTTATGTTTTAGATGACAGGTCAACAGCTGGTAATAAAACAGAGGCATATTCCAATCTGAAGTGCAGTTATCACATTGGCAGATTAGTGCACAGAGATTCTAAACAAAGAAAATACAAAACTAGCTGCATGTTTCTGAATAAGGTATTTTGATTTTAGTCATTTTAGTAAATATTTAATTCTGTTTAATTTTAATTCACTGTTTGAAGATATCATTGATGACTGTCTTCCCCTTAAAAGGACGTCTGTTTTTATCTATTTATTTATTTTTTCAGAAGATAAATACAAATAAATAAGGAAAAATAAAGGACATTTGCTGACGAGTGCTCATTAATGAATGGCCATAGAGATCCAGAGAGAATGGCATTTTTATTAGACTATAACTGTTGCACCAGGTGAAACACAAAACAATACAAAGATAGTGTAACACATTGGAGGATGTTTGTGGTCAAATTTTGAGCTGCTTTTTGAAGGACTGATATAGAAACTATAGGTGTAATGGACACAAAATATGCGTGACGCTAGTGTCTCCAACAAACAGCCGCACTCACTT
>KV751346.1:0-37638 GCA_001698575.1 Mola mola
CCTGATCTTTTTCATCACATCAAGATGTGTTTCTTCTTTAACTAAAATCCAAAACATGTTTTGTAAGTACGTAAGCTTGTTGCATTCACTTGAAAAAAAAATGGCTCTGTTTTTTAGAATTTCTCACTATTTATCTCGAAAATTCAGAAAAACAGAGCTACCCCGAGCCTGCGCAAAGTTGACAAACTAATAACAATAACATCTATATAACTTAAACACAGCAGTATCTCCCAATGTCTTAAACCCAAGCCAAAATAAAACTGGATTAAACTATACAGGCGCCTGGACATGTTGGCTCCAGTGAAGTCAACCTCTGTTTTTCTGAAATTCTGAGATAAAAGGAAAAAACGGAGCTGTGTTTTTCTGAATTCATGAGTTATTATCTCAGAAATTCAAGTCAATTCAATACGCTTCCGAACGTGAGAAACTGGAGTCAGTTTTTTTGTACAACAATTTACACAGACCCTAAAAAACAGTCTAAAAAAAACAGCCATGTTCATAAATAGATCACATTCAGTGAGATTAAAGACCAACATTGCTAGAAAGTATCTTACATTGACAGCAGTGTGCGCAGGTCAGCAGAAACATGTGAGTCCACATACTTATGTTGTTGTTTCATGTTCAGGTATTATATTTATTTGTGTTATGTTGGTGTTTGATGATTGCCTCGTTTTAATTGACCCAAACAAAACCATGACTATATTCGTATCATTGTGTCCAGCATCACTGTATGCTGGCTGGCAGAACAACTTCAGGTTGTCACATTGTTTAACTGGAATAGAAATGAAAGTATATTTGAATATTGAGGCCATGACAGTATTTGGAATCATTTGTGCTTGGTGAGGTTACTGTCAGCTCTGTGTTCACTGGTCTGTGTCAGAGTCTCTTCCTGTTCAGCAGCTGCTCTCTGTTCTTGCTGTCTGACTGATGGAGGTTTTTGTACGACTATAAATCACTGTGTGAACACCCAGGCACTGTTTATTTCATGAGCACTCTGACAGTAATAAACTGCTGCATCTTTAGCCTGAACTCCACTGATGGTCATTGCAGCGTTCACTCCATCTCCTCTGCCCGAGAATCTGGAAGAAAACTCACTTGTGGGTGTTATCCCATCGTATAGGACTAACTCTGGAGATTCTCCAGGTTTCTGCTGATACCAGGCTACTCTACTCTTTCCACCTGACCATGTGTAAACCTTTGGGTTGGTTTGACAGGTCAGAGTGACTGTGGATCCAACAGAAGATGTGACTACAGCTGGTTGGGTCACAGTCACCTGACTAATAGATCCTGAAAGCAGAAAAAAAAAAAATGTATTTGAATTATTTCAGTAAGTTGTTACACCCAGCAGATATCAAATGTATCATGAATAGATTTATCTTGATTTTCTAATATGTTCCAAATAATCCTGACCTTTGATGAGGCAGCAGGCCAGCGTCCAGATGAGGATGGTGCTGAGAGTCATGGTGGTTGTGCTTTCTGCTGTGTTGACTGACAGATGTGAGTCCTGCAGCGTTGAACTCACAGGACTATAAACCTTCTCAGCTCACTGGAGGATCAGCCGACCATGCAAAGCCTCCTCTCTATGGAAATGATTCCGGTCAAAACCAGGAAACATTTGCTGCTTGAATTTACACTGTGATTTATAAGTATTGCATTGTGAGATATAATCTTAATGCTATATTAATACGTTGATAGAAGAAGTGGAGTTTATGATTTACAGATAAGTTTGTGTCCTCTGTGGTTGGCCTGTGTGTCTGCCTTTAATTTACATACAGATTTTGATGATATACAGTATATTTCAATTCTGTTAAATACCAGTTCATACATCAAGAATATTTAAACATATGTTAATTTAATGAAGTCATCTAATATATCCATCCATCATTTTTTAACCACTTATCTGTTGCAGGGTCATGGATGCTGGAGCTTATTGCAGCTGACATTGTGCAACCGGCCTGGATGATCCGCGAGTTCTTCTGGGGATGAGATCGGGATCAAACAATCATACTCACACCTACAGGCATTTTAGAGTCACCAGGAACCCCATCACGCATATCTTTGGACTTTGGGAGGAAGTCAGAGCACTCAGATGGCACTCATGGAAGCGTACAGAGCCCCCCACAAAGCCAGTCGATGAGTTCAGATCCCTCTCGCTTTCAGGTTAACCACTGCATCACTGTGCCGCCCCGAAACATCTGAGTATCATTACTGATATTTAAACAAAACCTGAAAATCTCCCTCTTTAGCCTGGCTTTATGTTAATATGGTTTATTGATATTACTTTACTTGCTTTACTTATTATACTTAATCTGTTTCGAACCTTCTATATAATAATTTATTTATTTTAGATTATTTTACTAAACTGAATAAAAGCACCTCAATTAAAAGAAAAAAACATCTATGAGATCATCTGTGGAAAGTAGTGAAAAGGTGGCGTCACACCTCTGAAGATCACTATAGAAAATCATGCTAAAACTTCAAGTTGTGTGTGATTTGTAATGTAAAAGATATTTTTGGCATAATAGACTCTCAAAGTTCAGTGAACATGGATTAGCTTACTTAAATACCAGAACTGTTTTTTTTTAAGTTGGACATAAACTGACTAGTTAACACACCTCAGAGGAGCAATCTTTTAGGAAGAAAACTGTAGCTCATGTCATTAAAATGTGCAAACTGGTAGAAAAATAGGGGTGAGAATGTAAAACCTGCAGCTGGACTAAAGTACTTACAGTAATTGGTAGAATTAGAAAGTGGGTTTGACTCCTATTCAAAACTTTTTTGAAACAAAGTTGAATATTTTGGAACGTTTGAATGGTATTTAAGGAGTTGAATACAAACTGAAAAGCAGACAGTCAGAACAGTTGTGCGCTGAAATGGAGTCTCTAAATTATAAATGAGCACTGAAGAGTTGGAAAACACTGAAGGTTTAGAATTTCTACAGGAGAAATGAATACGGTAAGAATTTCCAAAATAGAAGCTGAACACCAAAACATGAGAGCTTGAAATGGATAAAGTAATGGCCATCACGACTGAGTAGTTTAATGGTTTCAATAGGTCAAAGTATGCAATAAGTAACAATAATGTGAGACCTGACTCAGCATTTACGCCATTCAAGGAGGATAATTGACAAGGTTGGCACCCAACAATGACTCAACATTGACTCAGAAAAAGTCAACATGACAATCAGAGTTATTGGCAGCTTCATCCTAGTACAGTTTTCAGTGTCGTGCAGAGAAAAAAGCTCGGACTCTGTTGAAGTGAGAAGTTACATTCTGAGGATGGGTGATGTGTTAAAGTCATGCAAAACATATTGAAGTCAAGTCAAACACACGTGTTCTTGTGAAACAGAAAAAGCAGATGTGTGGTGGAGCGGCAAGAAATTATGAAAATAATTCAGCCAACCAAAGTCGGTGTGGAAAAAGTTGACCTCGTGCAGCTTCTGTAACTTCCCTTTATTAACGTCATCTGTCATTAAAAAGAAAAAGAAAATTCTTTATGTCTCACATGTAACTGGTCTGTAGCACCCTCTGCTGGAAAACACGGGACAACACTGAAGTCGCAAAACCGAGTTGATCTTTATTTCTTTCATGGATTTTCATTGTGTCGTTCCAATTATACAGATCCATTTTTGGTAATGATCATTTCAGATTATATATTTTTTTATGTCAGATTTGGGGGGGGGGGCAGTTGAACATAGATGCTTACATCCACCACCACCGCACACCGTCCACTCAAATCTTATAAAACACCATTCTGAGAGACGACATTGAGATCAGGCCACGCCTCTCTACCGATTTCGGAGTGTTTAGTAGGAAGCCACTGGACTTCTTATCTTGTTTGATGTTGATCTTCTTGATGTTGATCTTCAAACAAGATAAGAAGTCCAGTCGCTTCCTACTAAACACTCCGAGATCAAGATGACCTGGCTGACTGAGAACCTTCACTCTCTACGGATTGGTTGAGTGTGCTCGTATAAACTGGACTTCCTGTTCCACGTGTATTGGCTTTTTCTGCTCTTAAATAGATGCAATGCTGCCACCTGGTGTCTCATAACAGGATGTCAGGAAACACACAGCACCAGGATGAGGAGGAGCCTCAAACACAAGTCAAACTCTGGATCCCAGAATTTGTCTTAAAGGCGCATCTTTAAACATGTTGAGTTGTCAAACACTGATACTTTGAGTTGGTAGTTTGGAGTGGACTCCAAGCGTTGGCATCTCACACACTGGGGGATTCAACAATCGTCTTTCGCATTGTACAGTACCTTTAACTTTATCATGCGTCAATATAGCATGTATATTCTTTTATAGCATTATAATTTCATTGTCGGACGAAAACATTATTGCTCTACAGTCATATAGAGCATGACTGTATATTTATATAGTTTATGTACTCAAGTATGTCTAAATTCAGAGGAGAAAATTGCTTAACGACAAAAGATGCTAAATTTAAAATTTAAAACTTCAATCATGATAATATGCCATTCTATTGAATAAGATACTTCAACATTTCTAAAATGAATTCCAGTTTGACCCAACGAATGCTTTGTAAAATCTCAAATTTTACTTTTCCACACGTACATTTATTTTCATGCATGCTACATTTCTTTGTTTTCTGGGGATCTCACAGTCCCCAGTGCGGCATGTGTAAAAATATATTGATGATACACTAATGAACCATAACTCATTGTTAACATACAAAGGGAAGGAATTATTTCATTAGCCCTTACTAAATCATTTTTGCCAAGAAGTCAATCACAGACAGAAAATTTATGGTTTCCAGCCCTTTCACGTTAAATTCCAGAGTAAAAAACATCCCAAAGTATTCAGATCTTTTACTTAAGAAAAGGCAATATGCAGTGTGAAAATACTGTTACAGTAAAAGACCTGCTTTCAAAACATTATTAAAGTAAACACAAAATTCTTCAGGTTAAATTAAAAAAAGAAAAAGTTCTCAACTTAAAATAGCCCTTTTCAGAATAAAATATCTTCACGGATTAGCCTATTATAATAAATGGTGTTAGTGTTTGTTATGGGCATTCCTAAATGGGATTTTTAAGTCAAGGTCATTTGGCCTTGAGGGTCTGAAACTTAAACATCTTTATCTAGTGTCACATAACACCAGTTGGACATCTCTACATGGACTCATTCCGACATGTACTTGACCTTCATGTGTAGCCAGTGCTGTGAGATACGAAGTGACACCAGTTTGACCTCAATTCTTTCTAGAGTTAAGGCTAAAAAAAAAAAAAGCCAAAAAACTAAAACAGGGTTTTTGAATTTTGACTGACCTTAAACTTTGGCAAGCAAAATCTCCTCACTTGTAGGATGGACACACCTTTGATTAAAAATTTGATCTAAATCAACACGTGCCCCCTAAAACATAACCTCTGACGGAGCTTAGATTACTTAGTGTGTGTTTGCTGCTATATTCAGAAGAAGATTGGAACCATTTGTGGAAAAAAAAAAACCCAAACAAACCTCACGATAGGATCAACATGTGAAAATCTTATTTGAGTTCTCACTTTGAATTCAGCCGTCCAAACTCAAACATGTTTCCCAAGCGGCAGTGATCCTCTTCCGCAGAGGGAGGGCGCCGTTTCCCAAACGCACGCTGCCTGCTGCCATTGGTCGGCGGACGACTAGGCCCCGCCCCCACGGGCCGCGCCGCCACTCGGCGGAGTTAGCAGCCAACAGTCCAGCGACGACTTTCTCCGGCTCGTTTAACCGAAACCCGGTGAGGGCTCACAGGCTCACTGAACGCCGAGGATGAGTCAGTTCAAGGAGCGCTTCGTGGCTCTGCTCCACGAGCAGAACTTTGTCACGGACCAGCTGGCTACGCTGGAGGCTAAAACGGGAGTGAGGAGAGAATACATCGCTCTGGGTATGTGAACGGCTCCTCCGCACCAACTGGGCAAATTTAATCAAATGCACGTGTGTTATTTAAAGTCCGCTGGACCTCCTCCCGAACTCCTGCCGACGTTCACATTTATTCATGTTCAGTCATCAAACGAGCCACCGTGAGCGGAACTGACCCGCTTTGTGGTCGCGCTGTTGCGTAACTTCGTCCCCTTTCGCCGCACGTTCAGCGCTGCCACGTTCATTTATTAGTCGCGTCTGCCTCGAGCACCAAAGTTCGTTCCCTTTAAGATCACGTTAGTGTGCCACAGAACGTCATGAGTTGGTCGATTTGACTCCTTACGCACATCTGCTGCATGTCACCATGTTGCTCCTGATACCTCCGAGCCTCCGCCAGCTGCTCCCGCGGGTATTTTTACCACCTCCTGAAATATCCAGTGCCAGGCAGATATGGAGGGAGCCACTAGGATGACAGTTTTTGGTTTTTGTTTTTTAAATTTAACTTGCACAAGTGTACGAACAAGGTGGCAACAATCAAATGCCGTCTTAAAAACTGTACGAAATTAACAAAGGGCACAGTTCAAAGGTAGGTAAATGTGACAAAACACTGTGATGACGATCAGTTGGAGAGGAAAAATGAATATTAAAAGAAAACAAATTTAGATAGTACAAAAATTTTTAGACAAGGGGGATGTGCAATTTACATTGGCTTTCAAATTCAGTAATAAAATGTTTTCGATTGTCAAATAACTCTTTATTTTTTGAGTCAAAAAGGTGCAAGTCCACTAAGAGACTTATGAGCAAGACAAAGAACCCACAACATAATGCGGTGTTGAATTAGGGGCCAGTCTAACTGGTGACGTGTGGATGCAATGTGCTCCCAAGGTCGAACAAAAACTGACCTAACTTTTGGTCGAAAAAAAGCTACGTTTTTGCGCTCCGATCCAGTAAATCATGAAGCAGAGTATTATAGTGGAAGAGGAATCTCTTCCACTATAAGAGGGGCTCAGCCTGGAGATGTCCTTAGCGTGCAGTTTGCTCTTGATGTGTGTATCAAAAGAGAGGGTTGAATGAAAAAAACAACAAAAAAACGACACCAAGATTATTCAATTGATCAATGGAGGAGTTAGTAAAAACCCGGACTCGACAAATTTAAGTTGGAGAAATTGCAAAATGTGGCCGGGGGAGGCATTTAGGTTTTTTCCTGATTGGGATTAAAGGGGGATCTGTTCACGCAGTTGTTAATTTCACGTAAGCGGTCAGCCGAATGTGTTTAACACTGCTTCGTGTCACTTTGTACGTTACATGTCGCTATGGGCCAGTCGGCTCAGGCAGTGCACTCTGTTTCGTCTGCGACGCGTTCGGCCTCAGGAAAACATGACACCTACCTTCAAACCACTGTAACCAAAATTGAGCCATGACAAATGTTAACAGTGGTTATGCATTTAAGCAGCCGATTTCAGACTCTTCTCAAGGTAAATGTTTGCCTGCATGAGTTCTGTGAACTGTTCTATCTGTATCATTATGTACATCACACCCAACATTACGGCTTGACTGGTATTGAGTTTTGGAAGCTTATATTTAAAAAGAAATTGATCCAAATACATTGATATTGATTTTTTTTTTTTTACGTGACAAGTAAGTTAGAAACGTTAATATCCCATAAACTATCCCTTAAACTGCGACCAAGATATGGACTATGTGAGACAAAGTATAAAAAAATGAAAAGTCATATCAGTTGAACAAACATTGTATCAGAAATACATCTTAAACTATAGCCGACATGGAAGAAAAATTGCTCGGTAACAATTTTGACAAATGACAACCAAAATTTGCTGCGTGACTAACCCAAGCAGGAATTTCTGCACAGAAATGTATTGGTGTTTATTGGCTCATACTTCTCATGAAATAAGCGGCCCCACCCAACCTGAACCCTTGTGAAGTATGGTTGAAGGAGTGAGGCCACGTCCCAGTCGTTCCTGAGACACTATTGCCCCTCCGCGGCTAATAAAATAATCATATGATCGTAAAATGTGGATTTAGCGAATGCAGCTCGGGTCCGACAAAGCTCGTTCAGATCAGTATTCTAATACTTGTCTAATACCTGTTTTTAACCCACACGGTCAGACCACCGAGCGAGCTTGCGAGACAAACACCCTTCTTCACCGTACATTTTATCCGGCAGCAGAAGCATTCGGGGCAGCCAAATGACACCGTGACTTGTTAAGCTGTTATGGAAGCAGCTATTCATGTCATACTTTGGCCACGTTTTGGGTTTGTTGCAAACGTGCACTGATAATGGGCAGCAAACAGGAAATTCTCTCCTCTTTGCTCACTATGATGTACTTTGCCTTCATCTGGCCACGCAATTTAAACAGTTACCAAGTGATGCTCCTTGAAGGCGAGAAACCTGACTCTTGTTACATTCTGAGCTAAATGTGAAGGATTATGAGAGCTCTCCTCTGTGTTCTCTGCTGTACATGCAGCCAATCTTACCGAGTGAGTGGCTGTTTGTTGGTGACAGGTTTTTTAACCCCTCACCCACTGTAATCTTATCAACAGGCTTTGATTCCATCATGTGATGCAAACAGGAACTGAATTTTCAGCAAATTTCCAGTAACTTTTAAGTTGGTCAAACATTACATGATTACACAACAGCAGTAGCTGATGTATCCCTGATTTATTTCCCATTAGACAGACACAAGCGTGAGGTTGAGGGACTGAAGGATTTTGAAGATGGCTCTTCTGTTGTTTCCTCCCGGCTAATTCAAACCGTCTGTGTAAACTTTCCCTGAGCAATATCATTCCAGCCCAGTCTTTTCATGGTCCTCCATTTCAACCAGTTCTTCCAGTTTTGTCCTCCATTAGGGTAGGTAGTAGCCTGGGAAATCCATTTGCATGTCAATTGGGACAAACAAATGAGATATAAAGAAGCAGGAAAGTTGTTAGAACAGCATGACAAGTTTTAATCCTTGTCGACACATAAGTGGATATTTTTGAAAACACGATTTTCCTCCTTTTCTCCAAAAAGGAAAATAAAAAAAGGAAAACTGCTGTCAGAAGCCTTAAAGAAGTTATTATCTGTTCCGGTACAGTGTTTTCCAGAGGACTTCCTCAGATTATGGTGGGTGGCCCTTGGAGCGTATAAGGAGGCCCACCAGCACACTCCCCAACTCCACCAATTTACAAACTTAAAAGCCTTGCAAATAACAACCATAAAAAGAAATTGTATAAAATGCAGAAAAAGATCAAATCCAACACGTGGCTGTTGCTCTGCTGCCTGCTAGTAAAGCTGCACAGCGTCGAGTTCAGTATGAAAACATTAACCTATAGTCAGTAGGCAAAATAAATCCATTGCTCTTCATCAGAGATTAGTTAAGAGTTTGTAACAGGACCTTGAATATTTCTGTTCACATTGTCAGAAATGTGTAAATTCAATCATTTGTTCATGACCGAGGTCACAGAGGTCGTTAACGTTTATCTAATCTTAGAACACCACGACCTTCAACTGTCTACAACATACAAGTTTTTTTGTTTTTGTCTTTAATCATTTTCTCATTGTTTGCTTGGAATAAAATATGTCAGAAAGGACTGAAAATGTGCATTTGCATTTTCTAAGGCACACTTGATGGAGTACAGTGTAGACCAGGACGCTTCACACGACAGGGTGAACTCTGAGGTGTATCAAAAGTCAACTCTTCCACTGACTGGATTTGAATAGCAGTGTTTGACTTGTGTTTGGAGCTCCTCCTCATCCTGGTGCTGTGTGTTTCCTGACATCCTGCTATGAGACACACATTGTTGACAGCAAAACCTTTTCATCTGCTCTAACATCCCTGCTGCCTCCTGTCTTTCTCCCTTTGCAGGTCTGCTGGGTTTTGTCGGGGTGTATCTCCTGTTTGGATACGGAGCCTCACTGCTCTGCAACATAATTGGCTTTGCCTACCCAGCATATTTGTCGTATGTATTAAATTGAGCTTACACAGCATAACCAAAAGTAGCTGGTCACCCCTGAGATGTTTCAGTCACATCCATTACCAACAGATGCATTGAATCCAGCGCGTAGTCGTGACATTTCTAGAGGCAAATATTTGGCTTGGACCATAAAGAGCTCAGTGACTTTAAATAGCACCATCATTGAATGCAGACTTTGCCATGAGTCCCGTTCTGAAATTCAGGTATTGGTGCTGTTGTTGACAAAAGCTCAGCCAAAAAGTGGTACTGTAGCTCACTCAACAGGTACTGAAGTGTTTAGTGTGTAAAAATTACCCAGCATTCCTTTCATCATTAACTGCAGAGTTCCAAAGTGCCTCTGAAAGCAACCTCAGCACACAAGCTGCCCAGTGGTGTAAAGTGCACCACAATTTGACTCCAAAGCTGTGGATCTGCTGCAATTTCGCTGTCTGGTTCTAATCCAAACATGCTAGTGCTTCTCAAAAAATTATGACTAAAGTGAACATTTGATATTGTGTGAAACTAAAACACTTCCCTTACTATTTTTATTTTTATAATTGAGTCCTGCGGCTCAAAAAATAAACGACACATCCCAAATTATGAGAATATTTCACTGTACTGAACTGGACAAGTGGACGTCGTGGTCCTTCTTGTGCTAGTCTGTGGTAAGATGGTCAGAGTGCTCACTTTGTTTGGAAACTTTTTTCCTGAGTGGGACAGCACAGACAGAGTAAGTCTTCACCTGCAGAAGCGTTCCACCTGTAAGCTCTCATCAATCAACTAGCTTTACTGGTCTTGGCTGCCGTGGCTCCCCAACGGCTTTCTCCATTTCTTTGGGCCCCAAACCGATTCTCTCGAGGAAATGTCCCACTGATGTTGCCGGGAAATCGCAAAACTTTGATGGGGAATCGGGCTGCACGCCAACCTTTGGCAAGGACCTTACCAATCAGATCTTAGCACTTGGCTTTCTTCAGTTCATGAGAAAAGGATCGTCTGTCCTCCCAGGATACAGCGAGTTGGACAACCAAGATTTTTTTTTTTTTAAACCTGGATAGGGTAATTATGACTGGGTGTAGTGCTGTAACTACTATCTTTTCTGAGAAGACGAGCTTCTTTTTGAGGTCCACCTGCATGTGGAAGATCAGTGCAGAATGGAGGGCAGGTTATTGGCAGTTGTTCTTGCCCTCATCTTGTTCTTTTCTTTCTGCCTTTGGAACCTCATTACTCTGAGGGGTGGAGCCTGATGTTTACTATTTTTGACTCTCTGGAAATCCATCTGTGTGGTGTGGTGATTTCCATGAGGATCTTATCATGCCTCTTAAGCCATAATCCTCAAAACTGAAACAAAAACACAAACATTTCACTTTACAAGTAATTGGTATAGAATGAAGGGAAGTTTAACTTTTGAATTAAATAACAAAATAAAGAACTTTTCCAGGATCTATTTTTTTTTTTTGCGACGCACTTGCGACGCACTAGAATTTCATTCAATATCAGACAGCTGAAAGTGATACACATGCCAACCAAGATTCCATAGTCCAATGTCGTAGTGGTAGTCGAGGGTGCTAACACTACATAGAGGGCTTGATATTATTGCTTGGCCAGAACGTGAAATCACTCATGAAGGTAACCGGATAGGCAACGGAAAAATAAACGTGTTAAATATAATGTTATCTGAAATATTGTGTGGCTGAGCTGCATGTCTAAATCTTTCTCGCCGGCAAGCGTTAACACAACTGATGATAAAAATATATACTGGACACGACAGGCTCTGTGATGTCATTTATGATAGATTGTTACTGATAACAATCTGTGGAGTGCAGCATATGAGAGGCTTACTCGATATGCCTAGAATATTACACATGGAAGTGGGCGGCACAATTGTATCCATTTCAGAACCATTGTAATCCAGCCTGAACTATACTGTGTTTTTGGCAAATAAATCCATACCGATATATTCAGTGATATTGCATTTATTTATTCCCAGCAGTCATCACAGAATATCTCCTGTGATCATTTTGTTAAATGAAATCAACCTTTTCTATCAAAAATAGTCAGAAAAGAACTTGTGCGCAACAACACTCCAGCGCCCCACAGTGGTTGGAGGATGCCTCGTATAGCTCAGAGGTTCTGTGGCATGCACTAACTTTATTGATAGAGTTTAAAATATGATATTCACCATTATCATGATGGACCCTAGTAATTTCTGCTGATCACTGATGCTCCTTCTAGCATGTCCATAGGTTTGAAAGATTAGAGTGGGGATCATTTCTATGCTCCCGTCAAACTTTCTTTCCTGTTGCATTATATTGGCTTTAGTTGAACTACTGAGTGCTATTTGCACAGAACAAGGACTACAGACTTGCCCCTGCCCCCCTTTAGTGCTAAACTAAGACCTACTTGCGCTCCTTAAAGAGAGTGTGTGTTGCTTTGTTTTTTTTTTTTTAAATCAGTTAATGTTCTTTTCCAAATCCCATGTGTCCATCAGGCCTAACACTTTATTTCCTGCCTGATAAAAGAAAAATGTGTAAAACCATTTTTGTATGATTTTACTGAGCTTCCTTGGGTGCACTGATGCATTCATCAAAATCTGTTTCTCAAAAACCTTTAAACCCTGACATGCTGCTCGGACTCAGTGAGCTCTTTGTGCTGTTTGCCTCGTGACCACATAAGTCTGAAACCAACATTCCATCTTCCCTCTTCCCTATTCAGTATAAAAGCCATCGAGAGCAATGTTAAAGAGGATGACACACAGTGGCTGACCTACTGGGTCGTTTATGGCCTC
The DNA here is from genome assembly GCA_001698575.1 of Mola mola. Lineage (NCBI taxonomy): Eukaryota > Metazoa > Chordata > Actinopteri > Tetraodontiformes > Molidae > Mola > Mola mola. The sequence continues at coordinate 12,598 of KV751346.1, forward strand.
TTCAGCGTTATCGAGGCCTTCTCAGACATCTTCCTCTTCTGGTTCCCCTTTTACTATGTTGGCAAGGTAGGCTCGCCCTTTAGTTTGAAGTGTGTCGTTGAATTTGTTTTGTGTTTTTATTGTACTATGGTGTTACTTTTTCTTTATAAAGTTGACCACTGACTTATTTCTGCTCTCACTGTGAAACCACAGACTGTCAGGCAGTGTTGAATCACATGAGGGTTAACGCCTCTGGACCTCTGTCTCTTGTAGCGTTCCACTAGCGCACTCTCGTGGACACATCCTGTCATGACAGATTAATGAAGCGTGCAGACATGTTCTGTGTCTTAACTGCATGCTGCAGATTAGTGAAACGATGGTGTTGGTTATGTTCACATTACTTGCAGATTAAATTGTTCTGAGTGTTCTCTTAATGAAAATTTCTTAAGCTGCAAAATATGAGACACCTGCAGGAAAGAAATTGTCAAAACAACAGATCAGTATTAAAACTTTTCCTACAAAATTCTCCAAAGTATACAGATTAAAAAGTGTGTGTTCTTATAAACAAAAACTGCATACTCTAATTAGATCACAATATATTAATGCAGTTTTTCTAACCATTTTCATGTTTCTTTAAGCATGAGAGATGAGTTATGATAAGTTGAGGAACATTATAAATTATGTCATAAAAGAAAGTGACATCACATATCAGAAAGTTCTGCTCAGACAATTGAAATTTTTCTCACAATCTTAGTATTTTTGCCTAATTTCCATGAACGATGTTGCTTGCTTGATCCTTAAAATAGGATTCATTTAGAATGTCACGATGCACAATTAGATGGTAAATTATGTCTCTTGTGTAACAAAACAATAAAACACGTTTGAGCAAAATGCTAACCCTTGTGTTCCGTGCACAATGTTGGGTACGCCGACAATATGGCTGCAACTAACAACCATTTTTTAAAATTTTTGATTACCTGCAGATTTTTAAGACAAAGTCATTTAAACAATTTCAATGAAACAGCAGTTGATATGTTGTACCCCGATTTCTCCTCAGTGTGTGTTCCTGATATGGTGCATGGCTCCAGTGACGTGGAACGGCTCTGAAATCTTGTACAGGCGTGTGATCCGGCCATTCTTCTTGAAACACCAAGCTACCATGGACAACGTGGTCAACGATCTGAGTGCCAAGGCAAAGAACATAACTGAGACCGTCACCAAAGAGGGTGAGACGCCGACAATATACATGAAAGTACAGCCACATGCATACTAGTTTAATGTGTGTATTGCTGCAACATATGCTGGCAGACAAACCTCTCCGTTATGTTCAGGGCCATGTGATCACAAATCATAGCTTTTTAAATATACCCGTGTGGAATAAAGTCCTCACAGTATGCCTCTTGACTACAGTATTGTACTGAATAATAAACAAAAACTTAACTATGACTGACATGAAAAGGGAAACATTCGTAATTAAAACAATTTTATTTAATATTTATTTAATTTTTGAGCATTGACAGCCACATCGTCTTTCTCTTGCTAGCTCTCTGGTCGCCTTGCTCGCCACGAATACAGTAGAGTCAGTGTTATTTATTTATTTTATTTATTTTTTTTACAGTGTATATATTTAGCTTTGTTGTGACCTTAAGCTTAAACCGTATGCGCATTATTTCATCCTTATTAGCAGTTAATATACTTGAAGGTTGACTTTCTCTTTTTCTTCCATCAGCTGTTAACAGGGCCCTTAGCCACAACAAGGACCAGTGAGCACCATGGGAAGGTTTTCTGTGTCTGTGTGTTTGTGTGCGTGTATGATTGTTAAAGTACTTGAAAGAGATGACTTTGTGTGTGTGTGTTTGTTATTCCCCCCGCCCTTCTGTGACGAATGATGAATGAATGGCGTTCTATCCTTTGGTCATCTGGTGAGCAGACGCTTGACACTCCCGTAGATAAATAAAAGCTTGTTTGTGCATGCACCTCAGTTTACTGTCATCGGTACAATCCGCGAAACTGTGCCTTTTCATGTGATCATATTTCCTTTGCTCTAATGGGAGAAAATTAATTTGAAAGATTGTTTACCTGCAGCTTTCGATCACTGGTGGTGAAGTCGATATTTTTATATAACTGAGCCATTTGTGACAAAGTGTCTTCCGATAACTCGTTGTCATTTTCTAAGATTGATTAAAACTGTAACCTTTGCATGTCATTTATGTCTTCATGGTCTCGCACAGACCACGCAGAATTTATGTTTCAGCTGTTTATAAGATTCTCAATTGTACTGGATGACTTATGTCTTTTGATATGTCTTAATTTATCATCTCATACTAATGAACCAATAAAACCGGGACCCTGATGAACTGAAGAACTGCGTCTGCATGTCTTTAAACTTTCATTTTCTTCTGGGCTGTGTCACTCCTCACAAAGTGGAAGATGGGATTTTATTTGGCCCAAATTGCAATGTTCACACACCAGTGATTTCTGTAATTTTTTTTTTTTTGTTTGTTTTTTTTTTTCAACAGCAAGGCGAGTCATGGAAATTCTATTTCTGGATCCATAGCCTCTGTAGGTTTGGCTCCTATTGCAGTGCCACATTTTCCCTCATTAGTAATACTAAATGGTGGTGAAATGTCTCTATGTCCAACGAGACATTAAAGTTTGTTATCTGTGTCCATAACATCTCAGTGCTGAGTTATTTATGTAAAGTGAAATTAAGATTTGCAGGTGTAGTGTTATTTTAGTATGAAATAGTAGAAAATGTGGCCATTTGTTTCAGGGAAATCACTAAAACCATTCACATTTTATCTTCCAGCCCCACATAACCCACTTGATCTTTTGACCTGTCACCCTCAAGTACATTTAGCAGCATTCAGACGGCCTAACCACGCACACTTTAATTTGTGCTTGCCTCGGTGTTCACGCTCGAGGGGCTCTGAAAGGGAGGCCCTTTGTGTTTGTGCATTGGATGTAATGCATGGAAAGCAGTGAATGGAGCCGCTGAGACCGCCACACGCTGCCACAGGGAGAGGAGGGCGGCCATCTGGAAATGGCTGCTGCGAAGATGTGTCTACTGGGTGCGTGTTGTGAATCCCCACGGCCACCGGTGGCCAACGGGTTATTGATTAAAGAGAAATTGGACGCAGAAACCAATTATTGCAAGGTATTGCTCTGTGGTTTGATCCAAGGCCTTGTGTGGAGTGTGGGGTTTGTAAAGGACAGTCTCGGAGCTGAAGAAAAATGGGACAAAAGGAAAGAAGTGACCGTGGATTCAAGGTCCTCAGAGGATGAATTCTCTTTAAGTGACCACCTGAAGTGTCACATTAGCTTGATATTTTGTTCCTGAGAGATATGGGCTGATGGATTCTTACCATGGCAGATATATTGGAGTGCAATTGCAGGGAGATGAATGAAATTAGGAACATTTAATGAAGTTGTGTTCCATTTAGCGCTGGAGATCCTTTCCAATGGGTCAAGCACTACAAGAGCAACATGTTGACTCTATTTGACATTAATGGAACTGGACCTTAATAAGTATCATTGTATGATGAGAAGAAGAAGCTTGGGAACCAGTGCTGCACTTGAATGGCACTAAGGTGATTTGAAGGGCTCACTTGGTGGCCTACCATCCCCCTGATCACAAGGATTGGTTCCAGAAAATGTTTATTGCTCCTCAGCCCGTCACTGCCTGCTTTGTATCCTCCTGCAGTTCCCGCGCTCACCGACAGGGGGCGCGAGGCTGTCTGGAAGGAAACTTGGTGAGTCATACAGTCGCACCGTCACGTACTGAGAAGCAGCTCGAAACGAGGCCTGGTCTAGCACGGCCCCGGGCCTTTATGAGCTCCGCAGCGAACACTCATCCGCCGTATCAAGCACAATTTGAATGACATTTAGCATCTCTTCCGCCGTGGGCTGAGAGTGTATTCGCCGGGCTTCGGACCGGACCGGTGCGCCTCCTGTTTTGTCGATTAGGTGATGGTTCCCTTCCTCACACCCACTGCGTGGTGTGGTTTTTTTTTTCCCTCTCACGTGTTCCCAAACAGTACATGCGGGCCTACTGGACGTACAGTGATGCTGATGTGCGTCATCCCCGCCTCTCAGGTCGCTGTCCGTGGTGCTGATGCTGCATCACACAGCTGCCTTCCTCTTAACTACACGCCCTCCAATCTGTGTTCACGTGTGTCCTTTAATAATAAAACCCCGCGGTGGTACAATCCATTCACATGGTTTTATGTAAGGAAACACGCATATTTAACTACAACTGAAGGCTTTACCGTGCCCGGTTCTGACCTTACACTCGCCCGGACTTCCTGTCAGTATTTCACCCTTTTAATCGTCTTTATTCTTGCAGCTGAGCCAAAGTGAAACTGGCACAGATCTGCCTGGGCTGCATGGAGGGGGAGCCGAATGCATACTTGGCCGAAACCTCGACAAAACCCCCTTCCAGGTGAAACGAGGCTCCGCTTTAGGTGACATTTTTCACCATGAATGTCGCAGGCTGATGGCGCGTCAACGGCAGGATGAGTTGGCCTGCGCGTTGACTTGGTTTCAATGCCCCCCCCACCTTTTTTGTAATGATCTCTTATCAAATCCCCACAGCTGCACCAACGTGGGTAAAGATTGCAATACAGGGTGGATAGAGAGCATGGAGGTCACGGGGAATGGACACATGGATTCGGTGTCACTGAAATATGAGTGGCTGAGGGAGGATAGGGAGTAGAGAGAGAGAGAGAGAGAGAGAGAGAGAGAGAGAGAGAGACGGAGTGTGCGGTGGTGGTGCTGGAAATCGGGCGACATGAGCTCTACATGAACCGTGTAAAATGCTTTAAGACGCTCCCAGCGTTTGTCTTTCATCCGTCTGAACCGAGGGGCGCGCCCGCAGCGGAGCCACACTTCACCACCAGGTACGGATGTGCCGCTCGCGCCCCGCATCTCTGCACGCAGATGTCAGCCGGGGGTATTTATTGGCGTAACCGCGGTGCCTCCTTGCCTGGCCGACCGCTGAGCGCGCGCGATCGCCGCTTTTCGGACCCCGAGCTGTCGCGCACATGTCGTTTTCTTTGTCCATCCGGCTGCTTCGGATGTTAATTGTCACCGGCTTGATTTGCGTTTGATAACCGCGGACGTGTGGATTGCGTGAAGCCTCTTCCCGCACAGCCATATTGACAGTCAGCAGGAGGGAGAGAGAGACAGAGAGAGAGAGGAGGAGAGACGTGGCTTTTGGGTTTATCATCTTGCTTTGAGGAGTAAAGGGAGGTGCGCGTGGGGGTGGGGAGGGGGGGTCGCCTCGACTGTGAAATGATGGCACCGCTGCGAGATGGCGATCCTCTGGTATTTATGAATGAACCAAGCCTTGTGGGGTGCCCTGTAATGGCGTTGCGCACCAATCTGCGCACCGACGGCAAGCCCTCTCCCGCCGAGTCCGACGTGCACGTCAACTCCAGCCTGTGGCCACGCGAATAATGACGCCAGCGTGACGCATAAAACCCGATTTCTGTGGCAAATGCCATGGTTAATCCTCCATCTGGATGTCTCCTCCTCCTCCTCCTCCTCCTCCTCCTCCTCCTCCACGCCTGATGCGGCTGCTTTGTGTGGGGAGGAGAGCCGTCGTGACACGCGCAAGGAGTTGTGAATCATTCAGGCCTGCTCTATACATGTGCCAATATGTTCGAGGCTTCACTTCCTGTATGCATTGAAGACTTCCAGTCATAGGTGTGTGTGTGCTGCAGGATGTGAGAGAAATTAGGGAGAGTGGAGAGCAGCCGGAGTGTAAATCCTGTGATTAAGCCTTAAAGTGTGTGGTGCCGAATAAGGTAGAGATGCAGATGTGCTGGCCCGGGATGGAGGATAAGTGCAAGTGTGGGGGCCTGTCAGTCCGTTTGTTTGTCTGTCTCAAATAGCCACAGCGAGGTTGCATAAGAACACCTCTCTGCTGTGGCCTGACAGAGAAGTGACTCAACGCAGGGTAACAAGGAAAACCGCAGAAAGAGGAGACGATGCTGCCGCTTGTGATAGAGAGGAGTGTGGATGCTGATAATTGTGTTTTTTTGTTTATTTATTTTTGCATTTATTGTCTGCAGACTGGCAGGGCAGCCCCTGGTTTTCGGCAACTGCTACGATTAGATAAGGATGTTGTCTTTCAGAGGAGTTTTCTGGGATTTAGGATAAGAAAAATAGCTCCTTTTTTATGGCATGTTGCTCTCACTGTACAGATCGCTCGGGGTTACCGAGGTCTAACAGCAACCATTTTCCCTCGTGTGAAAATCCATCAACAGATGTGCCTTTTTTTAAATCACTTATTTACTGCCACTGTCACCCTTTTCAACAAAAAATAAGAAATATTCATAGAACATTTAGAGAAAGTTTTGTGCAAAAAGAGAAACAAACATGAAACTAACTAATGTAAGAATTATCAAGTGAAAAGAGTGTTGTTGTTTTTTAATTCAAATAGCAAAAACAAAGTGAGGAGAATACAGTCACACGTAAATATGCACAAATATGCTTATTTGATGCGGAAACATGTCCATAACTGGAAGGTTTATAATTGCAGGGAAACTTTATTGGAAAACAGACAAATGTTGAGCAGCATTGATTTACTGTATGCAGCCTCTGTGAAGTCGCAGTTGTCATGAACGAAAACTACACCAGATAAAATGTTAAATAGTTACATAAAAGTGTACAAAACATGGGAGTTTTTTCAATTCTGTGCAAGCGTTTGAATTTAGTTACCTACGTCTTTGTTCAAAAAAAAATCTACTTCTGTTTCTGCACATATTTTTTGCAAAACCTTTTAATTTATTGAAAGCAGGACGCAATTGATCGGTCTGCAAGAGCAATTAATGAGCAACTAAAATGTATAATAAATCCTGCTTTGTTGGATGTGAACATTTCAGTGGTAACATGTGTCATAATGAAACCTAATGACTAAATGCCCCCCTGCGAGATTTTAGTAGAAAACCACTTAAAATGAATATATGCTGGCTAACTTTTGCTTCACTACTGGAACAGATCGATGATAAATAGTGTTTTACTTCTTTGGACCGCCTCAGCTCATTTGAAAGGTCTGTGCAGCCATCGCTATACATGGCATTAGGCAGGATATTCTCGGCCTCGTGCGTAACTAATCGAAGGCCAGAGTGGCTTTTCTGGTCAATTATGCACACCGTGACCTCCACCTTGTTTTATTTGACATTTCATTCAAATATCAGCGGTTTGTTAGAGACTCCATCTGCTTCCATCCATCCATCTTTCAAGCTGCGTTGAGAAATCTGAAAAACTGGGAGGAACGTGAACACATTCTGTGGTTTTGAGATGACGCCCATGCTCAGTGGCTTTCTCATACAAATTGCATCGAGATTTCCACACATCGTCTCTTTTTACTTGTTATATGAACAAATAAATAAATAAAACTGTACCATTGATCTTGCCTGCAGAAAGCGGTGGAGTCAATCCAAAACTAGCAACCCTGTCACCATCTGTCGCTGCAGACCGGCTTCTGCAACGTGCTCCGACAGACTTTAATTGGTGCTTTCGTCAGGCTGGGTCCTGCAAAAGGCGAAAAAAAAGGAATCCATTAAGCAAACTTGTAAACAATCGTGATTCCTCATTTAGTGGTGCATTGTTTTTTTTCCTACTCTTTCTTAGCCACATTACAGCCAGGTGACTGTGTTTCCCAGATTGCCAGGCCGTGTGGTATTAGGAGGGTCTTATGGAGCGGCCATACGGACCAACCCGGGGTTCCCCAGGTCAAGCTAAAACTCATTACTAATACGCACTCAAAAGACTAATTACATGGCCATCGTGCATCCGGCGCCGTGTAAACACGGCTGCGGGAAATCAGTGTCATTATGGCCGCAGGCTGTGATTACAGGAGTCCGTCTGCCTGCGAGGAAAATGTTCTCCTAGACTCTTGACTAGCTGCAAGTTACAGGGGGGTTTTTCAAAAGCTGTTCTGCTGCGTGCTGTTCAGTACAAAGCAGAGGGAAATCTGCGACCTGATTAAGAAAAGCACTCAGCAGTGGAAGTCATTCTAAATGTCTAAGCTCATCCAAAGAGATGATTCAAGGGGCAACTGGACTTGGTTGTAGAAAATTGATTCAACCCTACATTGGATGACCCTGACCCGGCTGACTGACAATGGGTGACCTCATCCCCCTTCCTCAGCTGTGTGAGAAAATGAACATATTTTACATTTCTGATCTCAGCCCAGTGCAACAACATTCACCGGTGCTAGTAAGCTGAATGTTAATGCTCATACATTTCTGGTGCTTTAAATTTCTGTAGCCACATTTACATTTTCCCACAGGTTTACCATTGAGCTAAGCACATCGTGACTGGCCTTGAATACTTTATTTTTAATTGATTTCATTGGTTTATTTCTCATTGTTGACAACGGTTCTACTTGTATACGTAAATATCACATTTTAACAATCAAATATTTTGATAAATTCTTCTGTCTCCTGCCCCACTGCGGTGGAGACAAAGACGTACTGGAGATCTACCAATGCAATACTACAGTGTCAATAAATAAGTAGCTCAATGAATTAGGCTAAATTAATCTAACCACATATTTGATACTTTTTATGAACTGCATATTTTCTACTCTCTCATACTTTCAGGGTGTTTACATTCTATAATTAGCTGCTTACAGAGTGGTTTACTTGCACTATATTTGTTGCACTTTATTGTTTTACCCGAAAAAAATTTGCTGCTGGAGTAAGAGTTTGCTTTAGTATTAAACTGCACCTGCTGCCACCACATTAAACGTGAGAGAAGCCAAATCAGGGATTAAGGATTAGAAGTTTGAAACGCTCAACAGCTGTGAAAAAAAAACCCGGGTAGTTTTGTTTTGTTTTTACCAGAGAAAAAAATGCTATTTGCAACAATCCGCATCACACCAAGAGTACCTGTGTGCATGCTTGAGGTGTTTGAAGGCAGCATTTGATGCGAAAGAGGCCTATTGGCTCCCCATCAGTGTCAATCTATACTGTGATTGAGCATACACCACCGTACGCGCATGTAGTATTTGCACTGGACTGCACGGGAGATTGCAGTGCTGTGGTCTTGGCTTAGTCACTAATCATTGAGCTTAACCTCCTCTGTGCTCCTGGCCTTCACTGCATTGACCCAATTCCCAGGACTTAAGTTACCAGCGGTCTCCCCATAAGAATAAACGCAGCTCCTGGCGCATGTTTGTAGCCCTCTGCACATCCCTCACACCTGCACTGGCTCCAACACTGTGACAAGAGGGTATCCACTCATACACTAAAAGGACATATTTATGTGTCCATTGATATTTCACGCTGCCATTTCTTTTTAACCTGGAGCCAAGGTTTCTCTGCCGAGGAGCCGTTTTTAAAGGCCCTGGGAATTCCCCCCGTTCAGCACTATTTAGGGAGTGAGCCGTGCACGTGCAGGTTAGGCGTGCTGTGGATGATTTTTATTGTAGACTAAGTGAAACAGCCATAAATGTTATTGTTATTTTAACCAGCGTGTGTGATTAAACCACACTTTAACCGTCCTGTAGTTACAGTGCAGATGTTCACGTCGGCTGGTGTGAAACTGCATCAGTAAACCGGTACTGTGAGGAATGCTTTCTCATACAGCTGTGACAATACATTGTGACACGGATGATTCCATTGTATTTGAAATTGTGCGTCGTGATACTCCGACAATGTTAAATATCATCTAGTTCAATGCCTAAATGACGACTTATTTCACTTATTATTACTTACTTACTATTGGTGTATTTTCATTGTAATTCCATTTACGAAATATTTATGAAAAAACTAAAATATTCGTATTATTCAGCCAAAAAGTAGATGTTTTATTGTTTATTCTGATGCTGCAGAGTTTTACAGACTATCAAAGAAAAACATTTACAGTTACATGAATAATTTTCTTCAGCTTGATTGATTGCGGTTGAGTTTTTAATGCAGAGCTTTAAAGCCATGTCTTGATTAGATGTTGCAGTTTTACATTTATGAAATGAAATGTGTATTTACTTTATTCAGTCAGAACCATTTGGGTGAAGTGAAGTGTTTCCGCTCTTACTTTGTTTAACTGATAAAGCACAGTTTTGTTACAGAAACAGACATTTAAGGATTGATTTGCCTTCTTACCAAGAGTTAGACAGGAACATTATAACTCCGTCATTTCCGTTCATTAAAACCTTGTCTGGAGCCCATACGAGCTTTTTAGCTTAACTTAGTAAATTATTTTACAGGAGTTAATGAGGAATTGTTGCTTTTGTCCGTTCTTGGGCAAGTACAGCCACTTTCAGTGTTTTTTGTTGCAGTTTGTTGTACACTTAAAAACAAAAAGAATCACTTAGCTTTAGAGGTGCTGGTAGCTTCTGGATGCTGTTGCCTATATTGACATTTCCCATCTTCATGCTAAGCAAAGCTAACCGGTTGCTATGGCCGTAGCTCACGAGAGGTGCACGTTAAACATTTTTCCGTACATCTTTTCAGTATGTGTGCTGTTTCTGAAGAGCAGTTACCTTGTAGATTTTCATCAAATGACACTGACATTGAATTTTCCGAAAGCTAATTATGTCATTAAAAAAATCAGGAATATTAAACATCCTTGTGCCTGTAAAAAATATACTTTTTATGTATATTTGGCATCATTTCACAGACCTTTCAGGCACACACACTCTCACAGTGAAGCCAACAGGAAAATAGGACTTTATCCTCGATTTTTCAGAAAATGAAGAAACTGTTTCATATGAATCTTAAATTAACTCCTGCAGATATGTTTATCACAGATTTCTGAGGAAGTGCGGTGAAGCCAGCACAGCAGAAAGAGACAGGAAGTCTAAAATTTCAAAATGGTCCCAAAATTGTCTCCACACTTTTTCTCAAACCTAATGAAAAGTCACCGGCCTAAAAATTGCTCTTGTTAAAAATGCAGATTCATTGCTCCCGTACACACACACACACACACGCACGCACGCACGCACACACACACACACACACACGCAGAGTGAAAGAGGCCTGAGCTGATGTGTGCACAGAGGATCTCCTGCATGGCTGCACAGATGCAAACACACATCACGCAAGCACACATGCTCATGTACCGCTGCCATGTGCAGGTTTCAGATATCGTGTGTGTGCAGGCGTGCAGCTGTGGCCAGGAGAGGACAGAATATTTGAGAGAATCCTCCAGCCGTAAATCTTGTGACACACTCGACACCAAATAGCCGCGCGTCCACGGCATTCCAGTACCCAGGGCTTGATTAAAACCCTCTCTCCACAAGATACCATGGGCCCGCTTTGTGGGTGTCTGTTTAATCACGCTCTTGATCTGTTGAATGGCATTGTGTTTGATGTTGGTTAATGTGCTTCCTTTGTGCCGCTACCTAAGTGGCTCTCCTGAGGAAAATTATGCGCATATTTTTCACTAAAGGTGATATTTCCCTGTTCGCTCTGCAGAATGAACGAGCGGACAAAGACTGCGTTGCGTCTGTCTTCTGACTGAGAGGGAGTGCAGTTCTGGTGGGTCTGCGCCAAAGCTATCTCCTAATGGAATTTGGCTGCTCTGCCACAGATGCATTTATAGTGTACCATTAATTCATTAAGGGCTGCAGTCCTCTCGTTTCAAATAATAAAAGAGAGGAGAAGATGGAGAGAGACAGCTTGTATTCGGGAAGAGTGTCATTAATCTTTGAGGCCTGGTGTCAAGGACAAATGGGAGCGGTACAGAGTCTGTTTGTGTGTGACTGTGGGGATGCACCTGCGTGTGCTGATGGAGGGAGGGGGACGGCTAATTTAAGTTCAGCTGAACCGAGAGGAGGGAGGGAGCTCAGGAAGGGAGCTGGGATACGCTTCCAAAAAGACCAACAGGCACCGGGCGAGGCGGGATGGCAGGCTGACAGGACCCCTGCAGACGACGAGCCCCATCGATCAAAACCGCAGAGGCCTTTGTTTATTGATTGAACAGCAAGAAAGGACCCGGGGAGTCAGAGAGCTCAGGGAGGTGACACACAAGGCTCAGGCGGTGGATCGACGAAGTTCTACCAGTTTACTGTATATTGCCAGTGTAGCCACACGCTTGTAGTCATTTTTTATTTTTTTTTGTGATACTATTCCTTGCAGCATTTAGCAGCACTGCAGTCTTTCTTAAAGAGTGTTCATCCTTTATTCCGACATTTATTTGGGGGGGGGCACCTTTTCTGTCTATATATAATTTAAGTGTTATCACCAAGTTGCTGCGATCTGGGCACACAGCTCCACTGCTAAAAATATGTCAAGACAATACAAGAAATACCCTATGTTAAAGTGGGGGGTGAGGCAAACTGTAATTGTTACCTTTACTGTTTACCAACATCTAAATTCAGAATGTGCAAGTAGGGACCGGTGTTTTGGATGTTTCAAGTTTTAACTTGAAATAAAGAGGCTTGAGGATCATTTGGCTGAATGGGATTTTTCCAGCCTCATCCCGTCTGACCTGCTATAGATCACTGGTGTAATTATTGTAAACCATAATGAATAGTGGATGGCGTAACTATAACAAATCACTGCTCTATGCAAGTTGCATATGCATAATATTCTTTTGATGTTGACTGCTCCAATTTTAGTCTGTGCATATCAGATAGATACAGTTAGAATTTACAGATGGTCCACAAACACCTCGTCTTTCCTTGCTGCAGCTGCTGATGGGCCCATAAGCCCAGAAGAGGATCAGGACCAGGCCCGAGAAAAAAATGATAAGGACAAAGACTTTCTTTCATTATTCTCTTTGAGTAAAAAGTCAAAATGTTGAGAATAATGTTGAAATACAGTTTTGAGAATAAGGTGTCTGTGCCCACTTTAACCACTTTGAGAGGATCCAGGGTTCCAGGGTGTCAGTTCAAGTGAAGGAGTACTTGTCTGAAAAGAAGGAAGCATCAGGTCTGAGATCATTTAATAGTACTGTTACAAGTTTAATGTCATTAATAGTTTTTTTTTTTTCTTTTTAAACTTTCTTCAAAATTAATGGATCATTTCACCAGTAATATCCGGAGAGTAAAAGTGGGGATTTGAGTAAATTAGAGATGCATCATTAAAAAGGATTCCAATGTCAGAGGTAAAATATAATTCAAATAAATGCTTTAATGATTATTAATAGCTTTGAAAAACTTCCATCCATAGTAGGTAAAAAATTTGAAAGTAAGTTTGTGTGTCATCAACTAACATTCAATAAATGTTTTTATTAATTATAGACAACAGCCAACTGGAGCTACAAACTATTGCAAACTTCTACTGTGTAATTTCCATCAGTGAAAGTTAAAGTCACAAATGTTACAGGTGCTGTAGAAAAATGGGGCAGGCCAGATACGTATGTTATTTTGATAATGAGATGATAAACATACAATTTGCTATTGTATAGGCAGTGAAACAGGAAATCTTTAAACAGGTATTTGCTCTTTTTAACTCTGGCCCATGAGATGGGATGCAGGAAACAATAGGCGACTTTCGTCAGCCTTTGCTCGTAGATCGGTCAAGTTTAGGCACTAAAACGACTTTGTTAGGTTTAATGAGACAACACTCACTCTCATTCACGTGTTTTATGGCAGAACGGGAGGAAATGGTCAGTAGAGCCACACACTAGTTTGACAGCCATTTACCGAGGCATGTTACACAAACTGTCGATAACTATCAAAGAATGCTGCGAAAACTCCATTAGGAATATTTGTTGTGATTTAGGCGTTTACAAGTGTCAATAAAGTGCAAAAAAAAAGTTTGAAACACTCCATGTGTCTTAATAGGATTATGGCATACTCCTGAAATGGTCTTAACCTTGACCTCTCTCACAAGATTTGTTTAATGATCAATATTAGTGCGTCCTTGTTGCACACGTCAGGAGCAAAATATACAATTAATCTCTGGCAGCTAAAAAACTGATTTCTTCAGGGCATTTGAATGCCACTCTGAAGCCAAGAATTCGAGGCAACGCAGATGAGCACTGTTGTCTCACACTGTAACACCCTCGTTATCATTTCACATGCACAAGCCTGTAAATTATCCCCCTGTCATTCCTTTAAAGAGAAAAGGCCTGAACGTTTAAAGGAGCTGTAATTTATCTCAAAATCAATCAGCTGACACTGTGTACTGAGCTTCTGGTAATGACCAGCCTGGAGAGAATCTGAACAGAACATCTCAGTCTGAGGCTCAGCTTTTATGGAACTCTGGGGTGAGTTTCTGCTGTACACTCTCGCCACTCTCAGCCATGAGCAGCAAAGCTCCAAAAGCACTGTACACCACCTGCTCAGCACTGAAAGGCACACACACAGTTATGAACTGTGTAATGGACATAATGGAGCATGTAGCAGCTCAATCATCAGACATTTCCGTCAGTATTCGGTAGACACCCTAAAAGAGAGTGAATATTGTGGGCATGAGCACAAGTCTATCAAACAACTGAACCAACCAATTGCCCAAAACAAAAAATATATATTACAAAATGATGCATTTGTTTCATAAATTGTGCTTCAATCAATTTTGAATTTAGAGACTTTCCCGCACTGCCACTGAAAATGCAGAGTGCATCATCGCTCTACAGCACCGGGCAGCCATTCAATAAGATTTTCTGCTTTGCCAGGCCAGAGAGAAACAATTGCCAGTCCGCAAGTATATTAGCTGTGTAGAAGACGCGGGCTCACTTGCAAATTAAACAGTGCTTGCATGTTCGGCACGGGTATGAAACATCCTTATATGTCACCCATACGTTCAGCTATATGGATTGACTATAAAACTCAAGAGGCACTCCCCAAAACCCTATTTATTTTCAACCCCTTCACTATTATCTCCAACTTGACAATGCAATTACAGGGAGCCTACCATCAATAGTGGGTTCCGGCAGTGCAAGCTTGACAGAAATCCACTTATTCCATTTGGTATTGATGTCAATTTACTGTTTCATTACAGCCAGAGCTTAGAAAGCAGCACATAATCACAAGTGAAGGAATGTCTTATTACGGTACCTTAAAGCAAGTTTAAAAGCACAGCAGATAAATAATGCATCAGGTACGATGCATAATCATGCACAGACGCTCAGCAGACTCACAGGCACTTACTAAGATGGCAATAGATTAGGTGTGAGGATGCTGTTCTGATGCATATGTATGAGCTGCAGTAGGTGATATTGAGAGTGAAGAGTTGTACAATCCTTCAATGTGCAGTGTTGTTGCTGATTGCAAACCCTGTATACTGAAGTTTTGGAAGTCCGAGTCTTTATCTGTGCAGACGGCTGTAACACCACTTATTAGATGTGCACACAGTAGCTGTTACAATCCATATCATACAATGTCAATAAATATATTTATATATAAAACAATCAGCTTGACTTTTTATTTTCAGCATTTTAGTTTTGTTTTCTAATTTCTGTCTGCAGCAGCCACGTTTCCCCAGAGCTGTTTGACAGTTCTGACTCAATCTTGCAGGGCTCAGAAATTCAGTAATTAATAATCTTTCACACCAGCAAAAATAGCAATGAAAAACAATTTGCACATGTAAATTTTTTTTCACATCTTGTTTTCAAACTTTTCAGTTCACACTTACATGATTAATAATGTCTTGTACAGTCCTCACTCATTGGATTCATAGCAGAGGGAGGTAGATGATAAACATGTATGTCATGCAAACATTCAAGATATGTAATTATTACACACACATGCAACTTAATGGATTTTAAAGGTACTGTGTGTAATTTAAGATTATCTATTTCCATGCATGTAACATAATCATCGGAACTGTGTCAAAATTTGTGTGCAATCACCTTAAATCAGAAATTGCTGGAAGGTATTGGAAGGTATCCCTTGCTTACACTGCCATGTTACTATGGAAGCCAAGAGTGGACAGAAAGGCTTGAAAACATGTTTCACGTTTGTATGTCATACAGGCATTGGAATACAACCAGCAGGAAGACTCACTCCAGTAAAAGGCAACTAAAAAGGAGTACAAGGAGTTTGTTTGCCTGCTGTCTGCTGGACATTTGTCCCAGGTTTGTTACTCTAAATGGAACTCATACACAGACGGCCACCTAAATGCTCCTATGTGCTTAGAAAGTGAAGGGCAGCGGGGCAGCGCTCTGCTGCTTGCATTCTACTGCCTCACCACTAGATGTCACTAATGTTTGCACACTGGACCTTCAATGCAATACTAGTGCATCTCAAAAATTAGAATTTTGTTTCATCACTTTGTCATCAGATATTTAAGAAAATGTATAATTGATATAGTCTAGGCTGATTTCATGTTTTTTTTAATTTGATTATTGTCGCATAAAAGCTCAAGGAATTAAAAAATAGAACATCTCAAAGTATAAACAAATACATCAAATATTATAAAGAATATTTAATTGTATCCTTATAAGTCATATCGTCCAAATTAAAACAAAAACAATGACTACAGAATATCTGAAAGTTCAACTTTTTTGAAAAAAAAATAATTTTTCCACAATTTTCTACCACATACAACAGTCAGCCAAAACACTGACTAAAGCGACTAATATTGGTAGCAGCAGCGGAGCATTGTTATAATGCAATAGTCAAGCATTCATGGAATGGAGTAGATCCCCTTTCCATCCCACAAGACAAAAAAGAACCCACCAATATATGTGCTGCCAATATTCCAGGTAAAACATGACAGTCAACAGGTCAGAGCTGTTTTCGGCAACATGATAATTAACAGGAGGTTTTAATGTTGTGGCTCATCGCTACTCTTTTTTTTGTGTAACCTGGATATCAAATCACCTCAATCCTCTTAAAAGACGTTTGAGTTTTGGATTGTGTTACACACGAGTTCATGTTATTGTTAGTGTTGTTCTCCTATGTTGATGCTCAGTTTCTTTATGGCGATTTAAACTGAGAAACTGTGACCCTGCTAACTGTATCGATTAAGGAAATGTTTGTGTCAAGTGAAACACTTGGAGTCTTACCAACCGCATCCTCTCTCGTTTGTACTCTGGCTCCTAGTCAGACCACGAGGACAGTCGGAGTGCTTTCACACCCGCTGGCTTGAGGTCCCACCAGCTCTTCCCTTCCTCTCCTCTTGTCTGCTTAACTGCTCATTCGCTAAAACTCCTCTCTGCTAAAGTTATCCTCTTCTCCCCACCCCTCACCCCGTCTGACCCTGCTTCCTCCCCATGCTTCCACACTCAACATCGCAGGTGTAACACTGTCTTAAGCCTGAGGAGGGCAGAATGCCGGAGCAGAGCAACGACTATCGTGTGGTGGTGTTTGGGGCCGGGGGAGTGGGGAAGAGCTCCCTGGTCCTGCGCTTCGTGAAGGGCACCTTCAGGGACACCTACATCCCCACGGTGGAGGACACCTACCGTCAGGTGATCAGCTGCGATAAGAGCGTGTGCACCCTCCAGATCACCGACACCACCGGGAGCCACCAGTTCCCGGCCATGCAGCGCCTGTCCATCTCTAAAGGTCACGCCTTCATCCTGGTGTACTCCATCACCAGCAAACAGTCCCTGGAGGAGCTCAAACCCATTTATCAACAGGTGGGCAGTGTGTGCGCTTGTGGATGACTGAATTGATTTTAGGTCAGCGTTTACTGAGAAAACTAAGATAAAAAGACAACCACTAAAGAAACAGACTGAAAGTTATTGTTCGGTAATATTTTTTTGATTTGTTTGTGTGACATCTTCTTAGGGTTCCACTTTTCAGCATCAAGTACAGATACTCATAACTTTTTATAGGCTCATACTGATAAGAACACTGGAGGAGTCAAATTCAAAACATGAGTCGGCCGATATTGATGAAGTAGTTCAATACAAGTAGATGATCCTAAAATTATTACAAACTGATATCATGATCATGATATGTATCATAACTAAACACAGGAAAGGAACACAGATGCATGTATTACTTTGATATTTCACTAAAAGATAAATTTCACAAGCCATTTGTTCATTTAATTGATAGTGATAATTAAACTTTTACTTTACACAATTCAGGCATGGTGTGCAATTAAAATGGGGCTAATAGCAAAGCTGAAAATTGACAACAAAAAGCAATAAATACAATAAAATTTAGGATAAATTAACATTTTAGAGTAAAGAAACACAGTTTTATTATTCAGCCATGCATTTCATTTGGATGCCATTATTTGGGTTTAAATTATGACTTTTTTTTTGCAGACGTAAAGCAAGAACATAACAAGCATTTAATGCCCCTCCTCCTCTGCAGGTCTTGGCCATAAAGGGCAACGTTGAGGCCATCCCTATCATGCTTGTGGGCAACAAGAGCGACGAGACCCAGCGGGAGGTGGAGACCAAGGACGGGGAGGCCCAGGCCAACCAGTGGAAGTGCGCCTTTATGGAGACGTCGGCCAAGACCAACCACAACGTCACTGAGCTCTTCCAGGAGCTCCTCAACTTGGACAAGAAGAGGAACATGAGCCTCAACATCGACGGCAAGCGTTCAGGGAAGCAGTCCCGCGCCGAGAGACTGAAGGGCAAATGCAGCGTGATGTAACTCCAGAAGAGGAGGTGGAGAGAGAGGTGGGAGGGGTGGGAGGTTTTGTAGAAGAAAAGGAGGGGAATAAAAGGAAGATGAGAGAGAGAGGAGAGACTCACTGAGCAAAACGTCTGGAATGCAGCCGGAATCGCATCACACACATCCTCCTCCTCCATCTGACTGGTGCATTCACAAACACCTCTCAGCAGTTATTTTCAAACCACACCGGATTTCAGTTCGGAGCTTTACGTTCATGTTTATTCAGCTAAAGGGAGAGAGGAGTGAGTCAGAACATGAAGATACACATTCAAACCAAGACGCGTGCGTCAGACTTGGAAACCACGTAGGTGTGTGTGTGTGTGTGTCTGGCCTTTCGCGTCATCCAAGTGCTGCAGAACCTGACTGAGGAGCTCATCAAGACCTCAACTTCAGCACTCGGTGACAAAAGGCTGGAGGTTTCCGACCCACGCAAAGTGCTCCCTCAGTACTCCCTCTCTCTCCCTCCCACACCCGCTCACAGCTCACAGCTCACCTCCCCTCACCATCCCAGTGCCCTCCTCCTTTGCATACACTTTGCTATAGCAAATATAGAGAAATGTAATGTACATGTAACAGACACAGTTAATTAAGCCCACTCATCTGGTAGAAAAGCTATGTGAAGGGACTGAGGCGTCCGTCATGCTGGGAAGCAAAGGAACCACAAGGGTTAGCATGAACGCCAAGTTTTACAGCCTGGCTAAATCCTGAGGACCCTGATGTATATAAACACGGGATGTTTTAAATAGGTTCTCTCTAGATACCCAAGCTAGTCACAGAAATTGGGCGAAGGTCCACGCAGTCAAGCTGAAATTGAGACAAAATCTTCACGTTTCCTTCCTCAAGCTATTAAACACTCATCTGGAGTAGAGAAGCATGCAGCAGCAGGGTTATGCACATGTGCTACAGATACGACGCAGGACTCTCATCTAGTGTAGAATCATTCAGAATGGAAAAGAAGCTGGACTCTCATCAACATGTGAAACAGAAATACAGATCTGCCTTGTCTGCCAGGGTGATGCACTTGGATAATCATCGCCAAACCAGTATGGCGAAGGTGAACTGGGATGGGTTTTTGTTTCTGAAGGTGGAGAATGTCACTTTGCTTTGGCACTTTTCTTCTTTTTGCCTTTTTGTGTGTGTGTGTATGTGTGTGTTTTGCTTTTTGATTGCTGTTTTGCCTCATGTGAAAGAATGCCCTGCTCAAAACAAAAAGCACACACAGAAAGTTTAATTAAAATGAGGGGATGGATTAAAAAAAAACAAAAAAAAACAAACTGCTCCATGTAGATGAATTCAGTGGCACCCGAACGCGTAATTCTTTTTAGTTGTTCTGTTCGCGTTACCTTCAGTTGGTTCACTGCAGGCGCCGGCGTACAGGACGCAGGATAGCTCTCGCACACACACAACATGTGAACCAATGCATGCAAGTGTCACGTAAAATCTGAGTGATGCTGTTGACCGACCACATGAAGACAACCTCAGCTTAAATGCCCTCACATTGCACTTTATTTCCTAAACCCACTCACGTGCACACAAACACACACACACACACACACACACACACACACACACATAGCTGCAATTTGTCACGTTTTGCCTACATTACATATTATTGATTTCCACTTAATGCTGAATATCCTCCTGGAGCCCTTTAAAAGCTCCCCTTGATGTCCAAAGTGCATGTATACACCTTTTGTTTTTTTCCAGGCAGGAGCTCTCAATATTGTACAGTTTACACAGGACAGCCAAAAGCACAATACTTTTTTACCAACAAATCCATTTGTACAATTTTTTTTTTGTGTGCGTGTGTGTAAGTGCGTGTTTCCTTCTTTACTATATTATTTCCTTTACGTCGTCTTAGTGCGATTTTCTTCTCTCTTACCTTCATTTTACCGGTCCTGAACACGGAGGAGCAACCGTGCCACAGTCACACGGTGTATCTTTGTGTCTCAGCATGAGGTGTTCAGTGTTTCCTTTGTCACGCACATGGCACAATGAGGTTGTGGTTCTGCTGAACAACAGGGTATTGTGATGTGACTCAAATGTGACGCCTTCGCCACCGCCGCCACCCCGTTGCTCGCAGGCCGCAGAGGAGGGTCCCGATTATTTGTCGACTTCTCTCCGTCCCTCAGGCGGTTTTAACTGCAATTTGGGTGGAGGATAATCTGCTCTGTGAAATACCAAACCCAAAGACGCAGATAATACCCCTTTTAACTGTGTGCCCATCTCCATGAAAAACAAAAGAAAAAAAACAAAACAAAAGAAAAAAAAAAAAAAAGCACAGCAATTGCCATCTGTTTCCTTCTCTGTCTTTACGTGTGCAGCAGAATCAACAACCGGGCACTTTAGGGTGACATTTTACTTGAAGACTTGCTTATTAATCAGCGATGCCTCATTTATAAGCACCGTGTAAAATGTCCCTCCTGCATTACTCACGCTCCAACTCCCCCCCGACACATCTACAGAAAAACAAAGTCGGACGTGTACTTACTGTAGATAAGCGAATGGTAGTTGAATGAAATGTTTTTAAGAGCTTCAAGTAACATGTTACCCATGTAAAGAAAAACTGTACCCACTGTCTTTCCGGGAATTAGTCCTTTGTAACCAGGAAATGTTGTTACACTAGGAGGTTTGATGTTGCTACATACTGTAATATACAGCTTCTATACAACTTAGCAATGATGTTCATGATGTATTGTAACTGACACATGCACTCCCACCTATCAATCAGATAATAGCAAAGTGCGAATATGTAAGTAAAGGTTCCACTCCATGGCTATTACCTATTTGTTAATTTTAATTTTGGAAAGCTGGATGAGTCCGTTGTTATCGATGTATTGTTCTTTGCACTAATGTGAGGTCCTGTTAAACTCAAAAATTTGTATTGTAAACGTGCCCTTTACCTGTTAGATGCCAGGGATGCTCATACTCGTACCCATCTTCTTCTCAGTTTCTAATATAAAACAAACTGATATGAGTGCAGAGTAAGAAGAGAAGGATGGAGTCATTCCTGTCACGTGTGTTTGTAAAAGAGGAGAAAGCTGGAACAGCTATCGGGCGGTTCCGGTCTGATCTGATGTGTGGCTGCCAGCAGCAGTGATGCACACCACTGCATAAATATCAGCTCGACACCTCCGGTCGCTTCACGAGAGATGCCAGATTGTGTCAGCGCGTGTTTGTGCAATCTGCTGCTCTGCTGACGTCTACAGGAGACTGTCGCTGTTCATGTTCCTGCGAGGAATATGATACAGCGGGGACAGGGGGGGAAACAATGAGACAGCGTGCGGTGAGAGCAGTATGGACAACAAGCCAGAGTGAGAGAGAGGTGGAGAGGCCGGGTGCTATTAATAGAAATATGGAGAAAAGAGTGCACAGGACTCAAATGTGCTTGCACGGTGATACGTGTGAGTTTCTGGGCCTTGTGTGCTGCCCCCTGTCCTCCCATGGCTTGTCATCTGATTTGTCAGTAGAGCATATTCACTCCTGCTGCTGTCTGTGTGTGTGTGTGTGTGTGTGTGTGAGTATGTGAGAGACTGCAAGTGCATCCACGTAGGTGCGCCATCAGCCACCTTGTTTTTAAAACTTTGTATTCTTGCACTCCTGGCTGCTTGAGTGTGCGCGCGCTGTCATTGTAGTGGTTGATGAACAGACATTTGGCGGTTTAATGCAGAGGATGCCCACACATTTCTGCATGAGTCATCCGCCCAAACACACACTCACACATGCATACACAGCAGACAGCCTGGCCGCCTTTAGCTGCACACACACTTCCCTGCACGCGCTACATTCACACAAGCTCCGAGCTGCTGTACAGGCACCACCGTCAGCTCTGCTCGTCATTAATTACCTGCCCGTCCCTGAGCTTCTTTCACATTCATCCTCACTTTTAAAAAAAATTTCTTTATGTGTGTTTCAGTAAATCGGTCGCACTTGAACAGACCGAAGGGCCGAACCCGCTCACATCCGACTGTAGATAGCTGTAAATAGTTTTCAAAGGACTTAATGTTTCTGACATGAGAGAGTGCAGAAGGAAAGGTCACCTGCGTTTGCCTCTTGTTGTCAAAGTGTCCAATTCAAAGTAACACAGCCATAGTAGGAATTGTCCTTCCCAGGAGAACTTAAGTCATCAGCCTAAATAGTTCAAACTTCGGGCTTTTTCCCAAGTACGCTATAAACATTTAACCAATAGACTGGATTAGACTACTCTATGGAGGACCAAAGTGCACAATGTTAGATTCATTAAATAAGTTATTATGAAATAGACAGTGATGAATGAATAGGTACAGATAAAATATATAACTTTGAAATGATCCAATTTCAAACTACATAGTTTGTTTTTTTTCTTAATTCGCAAAGCTGTTTTCCCCTATCAATTCATTTATTAGCCCCACTTTTCATGAGAAAGTCATTTATAACAAACAGGAATCAGCCCTGTGATTGTTCGTCTGTTTAGACAGCTGGTAACCTATATGAATATCGCTCGTTTGCCTTGACCAAAAGTGGCGTCTTGAAATAAATAATAGAGTCGAATATATCTTAAATCTTTACTGTTGAAGTTGGAAATCACTGGGAAAATGGCACAATAAAATGACAATGTCCTGAAAAGAAATAACATTGTTTTAAAAATATTTTTGGGGGATTATTTCAGGGTTTTATTTTGTCTTTGTGTTAATCCCGCAATTATGCATAGTATATAATTTCATGGTTTCAGATTTACTTGTTTAATATTGAGCACCTGAGGCCTCCATAGAAAGCTACACTGGTAGCACTGGTCCCAAACTTGGATCAGGAGCAGGCAGGGTTCACCTCACCTTGTTTGCCGGCAGTGAGACACTTACTGGTTGTGCTGCTGGAGAGTCTTGCGCTGCCAAAGGAAGCCCGGTTCACATGTGTTCTTCCACGGCAGGACGGGGAACGTGACCTCGAGATACTGAGATAAAGGGCAGTCCGTAAAATCCAACTGTACAAGAAAGGTTGTGGTTTTCCTGTCTAATTATGGTACGTTCCATAAACTCGTTTCTACCAACGAGGGCGGGCTTCAGTCGTACTGAGTCGACCTAAGAGGGGAGAGGATGTGGAGGAAACGTATGTTGGAGGATGAGTGGAAAACTGAGCAAGCTAACCTCTTCAGCTCACCCTTTACAGCTCCCCCCAGATCCTCAGCGGTCGTCTTTTTTTGGTTGTGGATGAGGCGTAAAGTGGGGTGTATAGGTTTGTGGGTACTGTCCTGTCGCTCTGGCCCTTCATTCCTGCATGGTCCCTCTTGGTGTTCCAGCCAGCATGAGAACAAGGACACAAACTGTGAATCATCTTTGTATTTTTTAGATAAATTCCTCAGCAGCATTTACGGCTTCAGATTTGCAAATGGTTGCTTTCCTTTAAGCACTTATTGTTTTTTGTAAATTATTCTATCGGTTTTGTTTATTTTTCTGTTCAGAGTTTTTTGTTTTTTTTTCAATTCGACTGATTATGATGTATAGATATTTATTCTAGCAATAGTCTTCGTTTGTTTGTTTCTCGAGGTTTGAAGGTAGTGCCGCACTGCGTTCGTCAGTTGTTTGCTCCCCCGTTTTGGTACAGACATTCATGTCCCTCGCCAGGTTCTCTTTGGTCACACCCCAACTTTTCCTCAATCCTCAGGTCTAATGAAATGAATGAATGATGCGAGTCACACATAAAACTGAAATTTGGAAATATTTCAAATATCTTAATTATTTACAATGAATCGACCATAAGTTTGTTACGCGTCATTTTTATTCAATTTGGCAGGTTCTGTTTCCAAATTGTCATTCAGAATTGTCATGTTCCACCGCAACACAGTTATTTCTATACTTTAGGCGCATTCTTCCTTTAAATAACACAACTAATAGGGACTGACATTAATTATGAAGTTGAAGGTGATGGATTTAAATGCTGTGGACGTTTGATTTTCTTTTAGGCCCTTTTTTTTTTTGGTTGGCTATATTTCTGCTTCAAACCCTTCTCTGTAAAACACATTACTTAAAAATAAAGGATTCAGCATTTTTAATGGTATTTTTTTTAAAAAATGTATTTAAATCTATTAATCATTATTTTCCCCCTTCTATATATCTGCATACTATGAATGGTTCCATCTTTGACTGTACAGGGAGAAATTGTCTGCCATACGTCTTCAGCACCACAATACCACAAAATTTGCCAGCTTGCGAACCATGTTTGACTGCAGGTCTGACAGATTCCTCGCACAACACAAAAAACTATGTTTGGTCATGATTGCAGCTCTTTAAATTTCCAATTTGAACACACGCACGCAGGCACATAGACAGATAGGGTTTTATGAGAGAGAGAGAGAGAGAGAGAGAGATGGACTCACTCCTGCTTCCACTCTCACTCCTCCGTTAACCCTCCAACGTCTGCTCAGGGATGCTGATCCCAGCACGGTTGCTATGGGGACGGGGTGACGTCGACGACGGTTATCGCATCATGCGATCCTGGCGGGGACAGAGGAGATGTGTTACGACAGGCCGAGGTCTCCCAACCTGCTGCTGGGGTGTACAACACCGCAGGGAGAAGAAAACACTCCCCCTGCCTTCCCTCCCCTC
>KV751346.1:39830-51917 GCA_001698575.1 Mola mola
GAGAGAGAGAGAGAGAGAGAGAGGGCGGGGGGACATGCTGTTCTATCCATCAAAATGCCCGCATTGTGTTTTCACGCGGCGGAGCGGCGAGCAGGGCCTTTGGCGGAGGACATGGCTCCAATCTGCAGGCCCGATCAGCGGGGATCAATACGGATTGATGCGGATTTGCGCGTGTTGAGAGAGCGGCCGTGGGCCGTGTGGTTGTATGGCCGAGGCATGTCCAGCTCCGGTGATGTGTTCTGTTTTTGTTTTGTTTTGTTTTTTTAGCGCAGGCCAAGACAAACGAGCTTCCTGTAGAGGTTTAGATTCAGCACATCAGGGAATATGTTCCACTTGCAGGGACGTAGAGGAGGAGAGATTCGACTGTGAAGGCAACAGAAATCAGCATTTGCGCCATTTTTTCCTCGTTTCCAACTCGGAATGCGCCACGGCGGAAAGTTTGAAAGATCAACAGGCTGGAGAAACCAAAGCACATGTTCATCTGTCATCATATTTATTGATTGAATGGTCGGTGCGCGTTGACACACCGTTGAGAACTGACACCTGAGAGAATACGTGATGCTTTTCTGAGCAAAAACACCATTTACAATCACGAATCTCGTGAAAGGCGCAGCAGCTTGTGTAAAGTGCTGTCAGTGCTTGTTTATCATTGTTTATCAGTCACTGTGAAATGTGTGTTACAAGAAGTACGCTGTGAGTGTTTGCTTGATTTATTTGAAAGGAGATGCTGCTGTTCATGTGCATATATCCCTGTTGGCTGCGATTTAAGGACCCTCCTCACTCCTGCCACACTATGAGAGAGTATGTTGTGATGAAAAGTAGTGTGTGTGTGTGCATGTGCATGTTTTTGGTTCAGGTTAGCGTTAAATTCAGATCAGCATTGACTCAAGCATGCAGAATCCCCAATTTCAATAACAACACCCCTTCTTAATGTTATAGGAAGCTTTATTTGGGAGTTCCTACTTACATTGACCACTAAAATATTGTGTGAATTCGTGAGCTAAACAGGAACTATTGAGTGTTTTCAGTGGAGCTGCAATTTATGAACAATTACTTTCACGATCGTTTAATCTGCTGAATAGAAAATGTCATCAATTGTGAAAAATGCTGATCACATTTTTCAGAGCCCAAAGTGACGTCTTTAAATTGCGTCTTTACTCCAACCAACAGTTCATTTACTGTCAAAAATGGCAAACAGGAGCCGCAGATCCTGGTATTTAAGAAGCTGGAAGCAACAGATATTTAATATTTTTGCTCAAAACGAGACTGAAATGGTTACTCAATTAATTTTCTTTAGCTTAGCTAATCAATTGGGTGATCAATGGTCGTAGCGCTGCAGAGGATGATCAGATGATGGACAGACAAAACTCATCAAAGTGGGGCCAGTTTCCCTCGGACATCTGAGCTGGGATTAGGTTTTGGGCTCAGGGTTAAGATTAGGATTCAGATTAAATTGGAGGACAATCTGTGGAGGTCTTCATAGAGTCAGTCAAAAGAATTTTACTGATACAAGTGTGTGTTGAAGTACGTAAAAAAAAAAAGAGAAACACACATAGCCCTAATTACAGACAGGAGCTACTCCACATCAGGAATAATTAAAGCAGGATCTCCTCCCGGGAGCGAGAGGGCGACTGACAGGGAGACAAAGAGAGACACAGTCGTAGCGCACTGGAGGTGATGAATGTGTGTGAGGAGAAAGGTGTGCAATGATCAAATGCAGCAGGAACCCTTTATGCTGCGCTGAAAGAAGACGCATTAATGACCGAAACTGTAGGAGATTTTAAAATAACACCACCTGTGGAAAGGCCTTGAGAATCCCCCTTTGTTGGGATCACTGATGGAGGAATGTCCTGCTCAATTACTGGTTCTTTGTGAAGAGAATTCAGTCGTGATGACAGATAATGTTGCACAGATTAATAAGGTTGGTGATGACAGTTTGGAGTTGAAGCAAATTCCACTCTTGATCTCAAAATGCCATTTGAGAATGTGAGCTAGTTTGATTTTTTCTTTTAAACATAAGTCAGCAGCCTTAAACATTTTATTAGAATTCCTGCTTTAAAGACAATTTCACACTCATTTAAGCAGGAGATTGTATATCTGAAATCCAGCATGTTTAAGGTTGTGCTACGTGAAATAGTTTGAACTCTGAGCCAAATCTCTTTCTAAGCTATTTTACCCACTCTCTCTTTTCACAGATACAAGCCAATGTGAGCTCACCTGTCCTCCAGCTCAGTTTTTCTGACCTGTAAACCGTCCGCTGCACCCCTCGGATCCTCCCTATTCATCTACGTTTGTGCTCAGAGTCCCGTCTGTCCACCATCAGCCAGGTAATACTCTATATCATCTGTAGAATATTTTTCATGATGATAGTTATGACACTTTTAAAATAGTCAAGCTCCCTCCGCACTTACACTGGGCCTCTTCACTTTTCATTCCTTTTAGCAGTAATCTTACACGGCTCAGTCGCTTGTATATTCCGTGTTGCACTACCACAAAGTCACCTCACAGTGGCGCTATAACCCCACAATTGACGCCAAACCGTCCAATCCATACAGCTACAGCTACAGCTACAGCCTGAAGGCGCTCCGGAAGACATCACGTTAACATCTTTGTCCAAAAAGAGGTGGAAAAAAATTAATGGCTAACAGTTTACAATAAGTGTAATGTTAATGACACTCAATAGTTGATGATTAAGTAATGCGTGAATTCATATCCTAGTTAGCCTGAAGCCCATTAGTAAGTGATTAGTTAACTGTTAGTAAATGCTTATTACTGCACAAAATGATGTTATTTAATATACCATTATTGTATTGTATGAATTGGACACTTTCACAAAGTGACATCCTCACAGGAAATAGAAAGTTATAATAACATACATGACCCTGACACAGGTGCAGGCGGCGAGGGGGCAGGGTCAGATCAGAGCCCAGCAGGAGGTTTTGGAACATGAACCATCACTGAAACCTCTATAGAGCAACATACTATGATTACCTCCCCAAATCTTGTTTACTGGTCCTGACACAGCCTCAGAAAATACGGAATTTCATGATATCCAGCTGGTTCAACCGCGAGAAAGTGAAACAAGGCAGACTGTTGCTTTACATTATTCTCATAGATTAATTACATGATTATTTGTGTTTGCTTGTGTATTTTTGTTAGCGTCAAACACTCATCTGTGTATTAGTGTTCAGGTTAGCCTCTAAATAAGAGCTCCCCAGAGACGTGAATTTACTTTCTAACATTCACTATAGGTCCACTCAGCTAAGATTTATGTTTTCTGCCATTTTTCTGACATGTTTGAATATTTCTCAAATGTTTGGTACGGACAACAAAGTGACATCCTTGCAGGGTTCAAAAATGTTTTCACTATGTCAGTGTCATGCAGTTATTAATAGGAGTGGTTTTAGGGGTTTTAAGCTGACAGTGACACATGTGACCTTCGGAGATGATAGAGGGGTTGGATATGAACAAGGATCTAGTCGGAGGGTTTGGAAGCATTTACTCTACCGGGTGAAATTATCCCGACACACTCGCAGAGTGGAATTTTCAAAGAGTTTTTCAATTTTCAGTTTTCAAATTTTCAACAAGTGCTGCAAAATTACAAAGGAGGAGAATGAAATGTGGAGTAAAGAGTTGGCAATATAGAGAGAAGTCACTAATATAATGATGTCAAAAACCTGAATCAATTTGTCTTTGTTCAATTTTTACAAGATTTTCAACTGTTGCATAGTTTTGCCCATATTATATTTTATAATTCTTTTGATCGTAATGTGATCATGTGAGAAAACGTAATCTGCAAAGTAACCGTAAAAAAGTACAATATTTCCCTTCTGAAATGTAGTGAAGTAGAAGTACAAAGTTGAAAATGGGGCATTCCTCATCTTCTCCTCCAACAACAAGGGTACTTTTAATGTTGTCTTGCATAAAACACATCCATGGATGGCTGGACAACAGAAGACAACATAAATCAGAGCATGCTGAAAGCATGCCCATCTGTCTGTTTTTCATCTTGCTCTTGCATCTACCTGTTCTACTAAACGTCGTGATTTCCTAACTCTCTTTCAGTTTTCTCCTGTGTTGGTGCAGTCTGATGGATCAGTATGTCTACCACTAATAATATCGCCCAGGCCAGAAAACTGGTGGAACAGCTGAGGATCGAGGCAGGGATTGAACGCATTAAGGTAAGATGATACTTTATGTTTGTGTGTGTGTGTGTGTGTGTCGGTGTCATTATGCATCCCTATCTGACTGCTTTCTCCATATTCCTCTTCCTCCTCTTCATGTTTTTCTTGACCAGGTGTCTAAAGCAGCAGCAGACCTGATGAGTTACTGCGAGCAGCATGCTCGTAACGACCCTCTGCTGGTTGGGGTTCCCACCTCCGAAAACCCTTTCAAGGACAAGAAACCCTGCATCATCCTATAGCTGCGCTCCGCTCCTGCCCCCCTCACACGCTCACACAGACACACACATACAACTACATTCCTGAATTGATCTCCAGACTTCCACACGCAAACACACACATCATTTATCCCATCTAGCACATAGAAACACACACACACACATATTCCCCAAATAGCCACTCTGGAAAAGTGCCATGCCCCTGAGCCACAGCTAGGGGGCAGGTATCTTGTGCTGACAGTGGCTGAGATCAGTATATCAGTGAGTATGATCCAAGGTGCTTTGGTAATATTCATATATGCTGGTAAATTAGTTTCACTTAAAAAAAAAAAAAAGGGATTTGGAGATTATTCATCAGTAGGATACCGTGATTTTTTTTTTCCTTTATTTTTTTGTGAAACAAGGGGTCGGATAAAAGATGGACGGCACTGACACAGGCAATGAGTGGGAGACTGCATGTGGGCAACAGTTAAGGACAGTAGGCGCTCCCGCCAGCCATGTCAAACATGGCCTGATATCCTGTTAAATGCTCAGTAAATGCTTCTTTTTTATTTTTTTAGGCCTTGAGTTTAAATCATGGCGAACGAGTGGGTGGCCGAGGCTTTTGCCTTTATCAGGCTAGCATGTTCCCATCCAAACCCAACAGACCTTCTCCGCCTGTGGCCTCACCGCGGCCGTCCGCAGCCTCTGGCCAAAACCTCCAGCTGTGCCAACATGTACAGAAAAGTCGTCTCTAGATGCGGATCTGCCGTCACTGATTCCACCGTAGTTCGCTTCAGCTGCTTTTGTAATGTCAAAGCTGACCTCAGATCAGCATCTATGAGGGGGACATAGTGAACTGCTCTAAACAGAACTCAAGCTATTAACCCTGGACGTTTACTGTGTTGTCTTTTTTTAAGAAATGCTGTTAGTGAACTCAGTGTATGTTTTGATATATTCTTTTTGAAGCATTACTAAACTGATAGAACAGTACTGTCCCTTTTTTTAATTATCGTTTTGCTTTGACATAGGTTTTGCCCCGGCTGATCAGGTTCATCTCCCTTGTTGACGTTAAATGCTAATGAAATAACAGGAGAACTGGTTGTAAACCAGGGGTTACACCAAGCCCGATACCTGCAAGCATCTTCAGCAGAGGTTTCTATCTCTGTGAGAGCTGAGAGAGGGCGAGGTCGAAGACAAACAACCCGCCCGGGAGTCAGTCTGCAAGGACCTCAAAGCAGGAGAAGAAAACCTGAAAACAAAAAGTAAAGATGAAGTTTTCTTTCCCTGCCTTCTCCGCTTATGTGTGATTCTTTTCGACTGGCAGTTTTGTAAATGGTTAAATGAAGGAAAAAGCAGCGATATATTGCTCCGGGTACCACAAAGATGAGTTTGTTTTGCTACACGCTGTTATATTAACATAATAAATCGGGCCTTTGATCAGATCGAAATTGATATGAGCTGGCTTTACCCGTCTTCATCATTTACAGTCCCCCCCCGAAATGAAAAAGGAAAAAAGTGTCAAGAGAAACAAAGTGTATAAACTTTCTTTCAGACATGTGCAGAAGTGCTAAGTCGAAGAGTAGCTGTTTTGGCTTTCTTTTCTGAGTTTCTTCTTTCTGTGGAGTCCATGGAACCTGGTCAGTTGAGTATTACCCTGTACAGTGTTTGTAAGATACAAAATCGAAACACAGATTCCCTCTCTGTGGATGTTGGATTTTTTTAGCACTACTCATTCTGTCCTGTCAGTCAGGATCATGTTCATCTTTATCATTGTTTTTTTTGTTTTTTTTTCATTTGGATTTTAGTGGCCTGCAGAGGATGGTTTTAACCACAGATACAAATAACGGTATAACGATCACATATTTGAATAGTATGTGATAGAAACCAACGCCCTGTTTACTTTAGGATCCTGTCCTATCAGAAAAGAATCAACATCGGACCTCATTCCAGTGGCAAAAACCAACCTCTTGATCCATCACCTAACAGCAGAGTAGCCCATTCGTTTCTCCTCCAGCGTCAGTTTCGGTAGGCAGCGAACAACACAGGACAACACAACGCACACACCACACACTCTCATGCAGTTGTTCTTTGATTGTCAAAGGCTGAGGGAGTGGTAAGGCTTGGCATTCACAGCAGCTTCCATGACGGTTAATTGCTGAAAGAGAAGCGCTTTGTTCCGTCATATTTACATTGGAGCATTTAGCCAAGGCTTTTGTCAGGGAATAACGTGCAGTGACAGAGCAGGGTGGAGTCTTTAGGACAGGACTTATGACTGCTGATGGACTGTTTGGGGAGTTGGACTCACTGCTTCTCTGTCCTCTAATCGCTAGGTCAATGTGAGCCACCTGCCACAATGATTTGGTTCTTGTGGAACTAAGAGGGGAGCGGCTGGTTGAACTCTCGCCGCTTGGAAAGCAGACTGTCCACTGGGGACAATTCGCAAACACGCTTACATAAGAAATTGTTTGTTTTGTTGGTACAAAATCTAAAGCGCCACGTTGTCCATTTTGTGTATCTGTCTGTACCATGAAGCTGAAGTCAGCAGCCACTTAGCTTATTTTACTTATCAGCACCTATAAAACAAATTGATAAATATGCCGTCTTGAAAGTTGTTGTTTTTAGAACAGTCTGAGCTTTTGGACAGAGTCCCACTAACTTGTTTGTGGTTTTAGCCTCATTTTTACCACATGTCTATCCATCATCTCATTTGACACTTAAGTGTATTGCCCCCAAAATGTGCAATTCTAATCAGCGATACAAAGCCCAGCTTCATCACTCATCTGCCTTTGTTTCACACAGAGAGAGGCCAAAGAGAAGGCCGAAAGTGTGTGTGTGTGTGTGTGTGTGTGTGTGTGTGTGCGTGCCTGCATGTGGGGGTGGCAGATGCTCGCCTTTGGTAGCCAAAAGGATGATTTGGCGGGGTCAGTGGGCACATGCTTATGTGTGGTCTGTGTATCTGTAGGAACACACAGTGCCTCCAGTGCCGTGCAGTGTCTCATAGTGTTGTTACAGTATTGCAGCCCCACAATTCTAGTTCAGGCTGAATCTGATCGGAGGAAAGGTCATGTGATCACCATGTGAGTCAGAGCTGCGTGTATGGCCTCCGCTCAGTCTTGTTTTTTGTTTTTTGTTTTTTTTATCAGGCCAACGTTCGTGTGCAGAGAAGAGAAGGAAAAGATCCTTTCACAAGTGCCACTCAGCTCAGTTGTATGGAAGCTATTTTTGCCGTGATGACCAAGAAGTAACCCCAATAATAGTCACATAGCTGGAAAATTCACTCGCACAAGAATTTCTTTTTTCTGTGCCTGACTCAGCTTGTTCTTTTAGCTGCCATTTATTTTCATCCCAGAAGGTCAGATGAAACAATGGATGCCGCACTCTTCAATACGAAGCTAAAGCCAGCAGCTGCTTATCTTGTCTTATTTTAGCTTAGTTTAGTTTAGTTATCAAAGACTGAAAACTGGGGAAACAGGTAGCCTGGCTCCGTTCAAAGCAAACAATTTTGCCCTCGCTGATACCTCTAACAACACTTGTTAACATGTTGCATCAACAATTATCGTCATCGTGAATCTCAAGAGCCAGAAGCGGCTTAGTGACACCACTGCATCAGGCTGAACAGTCATCCAACTTAGACCCCCCCGGTAGAACAACTTTTCCCTTTTTAACACTTTGGTTCTTGTACAGATTCAACAAGATAGAATCTGCCAGTGGCCTTTACACGTGCTGACTGATGCATTTTGTTACCTTTAGCTTAGCCTGTGTCAGCTTCTGAATACATGACGTGTGCTCCAGAGATTAACTGACTATATTCTGACATATTCTGAGATAAATCGGAATTACTTCTGTAGTTAAGAAGCTGATCCCTTCAGGATTTTAATAACAATTAGTTGAGGAACGCAGAGCAGTGCAGCTCCCAGCAGCAAGTTCACTGTCATCTCTTCCAAATTCACTTTTCAAGCCTCAGTTTTCAGATTTCCTCTCATGATTGGTGCTGCCTTAAAACCTCTGCTGCGTTTGAGAAAGAGGTGATGTTGGGGTCAGTAAAGCACCCTGCTGGAAAGTGCAGCATGAGCTGGTATCTGGGCTACCAACTGTCACAGCCCAAACTGGTCAAGCTGGTAACTAGCCACCAGCTTGGTGGCATACAGTTGGTTTTTAGTAGCTGGTAATCCAGTCTGCCCAGTTTGAGTGAGGTTTGTGACCTCATGATCGATTTTCCAGGTTGGTAAACGTGACGTTAACACTTCCGTTACAGAGTCCGTCTCTGTAGTTGACAGAGTCAGGTGTCATTAAAAGAATTTTAAGTGCAGTGACGAGAAGGAAGTAACCCAGGATAACATCTGGGATCAGCTGACTTTTGATATTTTTCTCTCTAGTTCCTCTTTCTCCATTTTTAGGGAAGAAGTGAAACATTCAGCCTTAGTGTGCTCATTATTATACACACACTGAACCCCTTTAAACTTTGTTTTCCCAGTATCTGAACAATTGCAAGGCTAAGGAAATTGCAGGAAATTGGAGGTGCAGCTAAAGTTAAAAGAATTACAACTGCAAAAGGTTCACACATTATGAAACAAGCATGCACTCATATCAGCCCACACACACACACACACACACACACACACACTGATGTTGTCCTAAACGTGTCTGATTTTATCATTACTCTTTTTCTTTTGGTTTTATTTTATTTTTCAGTCATTCCATTGCCGGTTGGGCTTACAATCACAGACAGCCGGCTTGAGTTGCAGCTTTGGGTGGCCATTTGTCTGATGGGTTAGTTGTTAGTTTGCCTTATAGTGGCGTATATTGTGTTAATGCTGGTCTTTGAGGCGATCAGATCAACAGAACGGACGGTGTTGAACACAAGGCTCGAGATCCAAATCCACGGGTGTTGTGGAATGAATTTCAGGTCAGGTGGGGAGAGTTGAGGCTCCTCACTGCTTGATTCTGAAATCAGACCTTCACTGAAATCAGCGCTGAGCCCTTCCCGACACTCATCTTTTGTGTTCTGATCTCCTGTGTATGCATACAGTATATGTATCTTTTTGCCTTGATTGATTATGAAGAAAATATATCTATTTTTTGTAACTGTTCTCTGATGTGCCATAACTCATGTTTTCTTGCACACTGTTAATATTTTGTGGATATTGCTGTTAAAAAGACAATATTGAGAAGTAGATAACATTAATAAAAAGATTATATAATAATAAATGCTCCTGTGTGATTTTTTTTTTTTAATTTAAGCACGCTGGCAGCGTTATTGCATTCACTTGAGGAAGAATAAAATTGGCCCTGGTTTTCGTAATTAATGAGAAACTTCAAAATAAAAGATTCTCCATTGCCTTCTTGAGAGATCAATTTAAAGTAAACATGTCCCAAGTGCTCAGTTTAATCCAGTTGAACCTAGTTTTGGGTTTGAGACATTGAGAGACAAGCCTATCTTAAGTCATATGATATTGTTATTAGTTTGGCGACCTTGCGCAGGCACCTCTGGACTTTGTGCAGAAGGCAGAAAGCGCATTGCAATGTTTCTCTAGAATCAGTTGGATAACTAAGAAACACAGACATTTTCCATTGCATGGTTCTTTATTCATCAGGGAAAAACCAACTTGTTACAATCCAATTAATAAAACTGAGGTAACAATTGGCTTCACTTTGTTTAGGCACGTTTTATTTTTTACCCATAGTTTGAGTAACAATTGCCCAAATGTTGCAGCTAAGAAATAGTAAAAGAAATTATGGAAAGTCTACTTAAAGCACTTAAAATTCCTCATAAAAAGTGAATAATAGTAGCTCCAGATTTTCAGTAGGCGACTGTTTATCCACTTAATAATCATCAGTCAAAATGAATAAATCAAAATCAATGATAGCTAGTTAAGCTAGAAAACCTATTTTAATTATGTATTTTAATCAACCACATTGGTTTTACATAACTAAACTCTCCGTGAGCTTGTACATGTATTACTCACTAGTTGAACAATGAATTCAACAGATTTAAATTCAGAATTTATTAGGGCTTTATGCATGCATGTCTTATCAAGTGCGTATGGGATGCCTTGCCAAGGGGAGAGCAAAACTTCCCTCCTGCTTACCGGTCCCACAAACGAAACTGACTGAGCCTCACCTTGATGCCTGGAAGCCATTGACTTGACTGCCAAGTCAAGTTTTATCAGAAGTGTCTGAATAAACAAAAGCTTAAATTGTTTTGCATAACTTTTCACAGAGCTGCTCGCTGTTAAGAGATAAATTAATTCATTTTCTGTTGTTGCTTGTTTACTACTTCCTTTTTGAGCTGCCTTGACTAACACAGAGTAAATGTGGCCTTTTTCTCACGCTGATAAAAACAAACTGCACACATGGACACACACGCTCACTGGCCTAATAGGTACACGCTGTGCAGTTCAAAGATGAAAAATTGCCGACCAGGCGTAAAGAAAGAGCAGAGGCAGATAAACCCTCCTGTTTTGGTCATTTGACAGGAATGTCATTGTTTGGGCTGCTCTGTCTCAGGGCCTCTCTGTCCCCTGTAAAAGCTCCACAGTCACGAGTCTCCTCCAAGTTTCAAACCAGCAGCCCCCACCCCTCCAGCCCTCTACAGGCCAAAGCCAATCACATTAGAGCGAATGAACTGCAGCCAATCAGAGCTCAGTCCCCTCATGAGTCACGCCCTGGTCTGGCTGATGGTAAACAACTGGGAGGCCCATGTGCCTGGATGTTCCCTCTGCGGTGCTGTGCAGCCTGAGCTGTGAGCAGACATGTGAGAGGGCAGGGTGGAGCGAGGAGACGCCAGGGAGGGATGAGAACCATCTGCAGGGACATCTCCCTACCTGATCGTGTGAAGCGAGCATGGCGTGGGTGAGGGCCAGATAGGGGGTAATTTGCATATGCCCCGCCCCTCAGGAACATGCAACTCCAAGTTTAGCTGCATAATGCATCAATCCTGCAGCACTCCCTTTTACATGCTTTCCTTCTTGTTGGGAAGGTCTGCATCAGCTTGTTTTGCCTGCTCCAGCAGAGTTTCAGTCTCCACCCTATTGACTGTTGTTTGCCACAATAAGGAAGTTGTAAATGCCCAGTCACCTGTTTTTTCCATTACTTCAGTCCAAATGTAAACCCAGGTTGCGTGACAACACGTCCAGTTGCGTTACACACCCATGGCTTTTGTTTTGAAAGTGCAAACGTCTCCATAAACACTCAGTCATTTATGAATGCAATAATTTATTGACTTAACATTTTAACTTATTGAATTAACAGATGACAAACCTAGATCATAAATAACTACATAGACGACTGAGACAATCAATAAATTACTGGTGTACTGTTCATGTCATAACAGCATTTTATCTGGGGAGCAGCACTTCTGAAGGTTTCCTTTTCAACACAAAGTGAATTTACAGCTCATTTGTCAGATCAGACACAGTTCATTATTCTGCCTCCGACCGAAAACATCTTGTTCCGTCCCATTGTGCAATGTGTTTCTACTTGCTTAATAAATCCTCCGGTTTGTCCACATCGTTTTCGTCGCAGCCTCTGTGGCGACGGTTCCTCCGCAGGATCAGCTGCTCATTACAAGAATGTGCACCCTGCACGCCCAGTCTTTTCTAAATAAAGACCCCAGCATTGCACACACATACCACACATTCGTGTGCACACGCCTTCACTCTAAGCACTCTCCCACGTCAGAATACACTGGAATGTTGGGCAGTTTT